>JAWZYU010000522.1:0-52000 GCA_038380435.1 Ryuthela nishihirai
CACCTGTGTGTGTCAGAAAATGATTCCTAAGATGTGACATCACTCCAAATTTCTTATTACATATTTCACATACACGTGGTTTTTCCCCTGTGTGTATCAGAACATGCCTCCTAAGATTAGACATCTGTGAAAATTCATTATTACATATTTCACATGCATGTGGTTTTTCCCCTGTGTGTGTCAGAACATGCTTTCTAAGGGTATATCTATGTGCAAATTTCTTATTACATATTTCACATATATGTGATTTTTCTCCTGTGTGTGTCAGAAAATGATCCATAAGATGAGACTTACGTGCAAATTTCTTATTACATATTTCACATAAATGCGGTTTTTCCCCTGTGTGTATCAGAACATGCCTCCTAAGAATAGACATCTGTCCAAATTTCTTATTACATATTTCACATACATGTAGTTTTTCCCCTGTGTGTGTCCGAAAATGCTCCCCAAGATTAGACATGTGTCCAAATTTCTTCTTGCATATTTCACGTACGTTGTTTTTCACCTGTGTGTGTCAGAACATGTCTCCTCAGCTGAGACATCTGTCCATATTTCTTAATACGTTACACATATATGCAGTTTTTCTCCTGTGTGTGTCAGAACGTCTCCTCAGCTGAGATATCTGTCCAAATTTCTTATTATGTTTCACATACATAGTTTTTCTCCTGTATGTCAGAACATGCTTCCTAATGGAAGATTTCAATGCAAATTTCTTATTACATAAATCACATACATGTAATTTTTTTCTGTGTTTAATAAAAAAAACACCTAGAATGAGATTTCTCTGATGATTCCTGTTTACTTATTTTTAAAATGTGCTCATTTTTCCTGGAAGGGTGAAAAAGAGGTCCTTAAATCTGCATGTGAAATTTCTTGTTATATATTTCAGGGATATGTGGCATCACTTCGGTGTCTGTTCGATAACGAAATTTCAGTGATCCTTTACTTGAAAATCTATTTTTACACATTAAAATATGTGGTTTTCCATTTTTGCATATCACTTTATGAAACTCAAGATACCATTTATCAACAAATTCCAAGTTATATATTTCACACTCACGTAGCTTCTCTCTCAAATGTGCGAATTAATGATTATTAAGATGATCTGTTTGAGAGATAATAGACCATAAATGAGCTTTGTTCGCTAATTTATTATTATACATACAACACAGTTCTTTTCTTTTGTGAAATTCAAAATGTTATTCAAGATTCTGCTTTGTTTTAAATGAATTTTTGCATTTTTCACCTATATGTGGACTGTATTTTGTAAGAAAAAAATAAAAATATCACAGGCTTGGTTTCAAAACTTTTCTTTTGTACTTCACTAATATATGTCCTCTCCTTATTATGTGCAAAATGAAAGATTTTAAGAAACGCTTTCTATACCCAATTTATTTTCTTCTTTTCCTGTGCATGAAATTATTATTGAAGACTCTGAAGATTTGGTTGTCTTATGTATTGTGTTTGTAAAATACTGATATTAGAGCAGAAGCTTGCTTTTGAAACTTTCTTTGCATATTTCACCAATGACTTTCCTATGTATTAGAATACAGGCGCTGTTCAATCAATATTCTCCATTACATAATATAACATCTGCTGTAAAATTTCTGCATGTTACCTCAGAAGTGCTCTTTATATCTTTGTTTCTGGAAAAACTTCCAACACAAAAGAGTTTGTTCTGCTCAAGAGTGAGTTCCAACTCTGATTTCACTTTTTGTATTTTTCACAAATATAAAGCATTTCTTTGCCGTCTTGTCACTTCTTTATGAAAAATAAGAAACATACATTTTTGTTCCAGCTAAAACAATTCATGATTCTAATTTATTCAGTGTCGTATTCACGATATTTTATGCACATGAAGCACATTTTCAGTGTTAAAAACATGACGCATATTTTGTCAATTTGACAAAATATATTCCAATTTAATGAATAATGAGGCATATATATTTTTCTGTACGGAAAACATAAATGTGCAAACACTTAGAATTTATTCTTTGGAACATAGAGAATTTCGAAAAGTAGATTAGTGTCAACTGCATGTTTAAAGGAATTTTTTTCAACTTCTCTAATTTTCTGCTTTCTGTCAGTGTTAATTAACATCGTATCTATATTGCAAGCTTCTTATGTTCCAAGCACTTGGCTATATATACCTAGAAATGAAATAACGTAATCAGACACAAGAATAAGCAAAACATATACAATGAACAAAATTAAAACAAAGAGGATGAAAACTGTTTAGTAATCCAATTAACTAGTGGCAGATTGTAAGTCAGGCTGGCAATCTGCCGTTTCTAGTAACAACTGTACAAACATTTAGAATCTCCCCCCCCCCCCCCCTGCTGTGGTGAGAAAGCAGAGAGTGATGGACTTGGAAAGTCCGTTGCTGTCTTCTTTCATTGATGGAATGTGACACCATCACACCACGTAGAGTGAGAGGTGGTCAACGAATGTTAGCTAATAGCCATCAAGAAAACTGCATCCTTAAAATGTCCCTACTAAAAAAGTTCCTGAAAAGTCACCAGAAAAAAAAATATTCTTAAAAAGTCACTATAAATAAAAAATTATATTCTTAAATAGCCACGAGAAATAACTATATTATTAAAAGCCAGGCAAAAAACAAGCCTATATCTTTAAAGAGCCACATGCATAAAATTTACATTCCTAAGAAGGTTCCAGATAGAAATCTATATTCTATAGCCAATAGAAAAAGAAAAATATTCTTAAGTAGAAAAACGAATATCACCTCTGGCGCATATGAGAATCTCGTTTTTAAAGAAAATGAAGTTTTCCCCTTCCCTAATGTTTCATTCCATTAAAAGTTTTAATTTGAGCAAGCAGATGATGGGAATAAATGCAAATAATATTTCATTAATAATTATACAACATAAAAGTATTCTGCTTTTAATTCTTAAATTGAAGTAGTTGCATTTTCCACACCTATGTCTGCAAAGTGGCTATATTATTGCTGTCAGTAGAATATCCCTCAAACGCTACCACAATTTTTTCAAAATTCTGTTCTATACGTATTATTTGTAAAACTCGTTACAGTTGTTATTTTCACATTTAGTGGCCGAGTGGTTAGCACGCTTGGCTACTGATCTAAGGGACCTGGGTTCGGGCCCCGGAATTAGGCATGGATGTTGTCGTTTTTCTGCTGAGGTCCTGCCATCCTCTCAGATCTCCTACTGTGGCATATAAACTGACAGGCTCCTGTCAGACCTCTGTGGCAAGCAGCTGCTTGAGGGGGTATTTATTTATTTATTTAACGATATTATACTGAAATTACTAAATATTCGAAAAATGCAAATTATAATATTTCATCAGAACCAATCACACTAAAAGGTTTTCTAATTATCAGTTTCATTCTTCCCAATGACGTTCCCCCTTCATGACGTTCACATTCCACCATCGAAAGTCCATAATTCTATAATTAATGCATTGTTTCAATATTCGGGATTGCAAAGGGTAGCTAGGCAAAAACTGGAAGGACAACTGTGTACCAATCCCCAGTGATGATGCACAGAACTGTCCAGGTCTAGCACCAAATGTCCAACCTCACCTTCTCTTGGTGCAGGCTGTTAGTACCTTTCCAAAGAGATATTCTTTTTTGGAAGGGAACAGAAGGGGAAGGCAGCCAACTCAGTGTGAGCTACTGATCTGGTCATCCATAGCGACTTCTTTTTTTCAACCCTACTGAGCAGTGGTCAACTTTACAGAGCCTGGTGCTGATCGTTTGTACCCACTAGACTGGACTGGTTTATGGATTTGAGGTTGATTATGGATCCTGGACTTGCAGCATTGGTGGACCTTTGTTGAAGGAGAATCTGCTGCTATGTTTTCTGTTTGTTTGTGGGTTGCCAGCCCTAAATGAACAGAGGCATGGGATACCTTATATCAGATGGTAGATACTCCTGCTCAGAGGCCACCTCAGGTACCTGAACCTCACTTAGCTAGTTCAGCTTCGTCAATACTAAACCGAAGTAAGGTGTCTGAGGCAGGCCACATGACTCTTCAAAAGGACCAGTTGAAAATGTGGTACCTCAAGTTCCTACAGGCATTGGTGACTTCTGCCTTTAGTGGAGGAGGAACAGGTCTTTGCCCTATGCCTGTGATCAGGGGGCTGTTTGATATTGTTGGCCCTACCTCTCTCAATAAACCTAGTTTCTTTAAAAATCCTATTAATCATTTTCTCTCTGCAAGTTTGTGAAATGTGAGGATGTTATTTTCTTGATGTCCTCATGCAGGAATTCCAGCATTATAACCTAGCTGTTTTAGGCTTTCAAGAAAGCAGATGGGCAGGTAAAGGTGAGATACTCAAAAATAACTTTAAATTTCTCTTTTCAGGCAGGGAGGATGGAAAAAATCTCCCAGTTGTAAGTTTGCTTCTCAGCAGAAACGCCAGTTGATGTTCATCTAGGACATGATTGCATCAATGAAAGATTTCTTACAGCAATATTTGAAACCAAAATTAAAGACTGGAGTGTCATCTGTTGTTATGCCCCCAGAGAGGACTCTGATGAGAATGAGAAGGATATGTTTTACAGCTCATTTCAAGATATTTTGAGTTCTGTGAAGAAAGGAGGTATTTCTCTTGTGCTAGGTCATTTCAATGCTAGACTTGGTACCGACTCTAATCTTTGGGCAGCAGTTTTAGGTCCCTTTGGCATTGGTAGTTTCACCTTTCGAAAGATATACTCTCTTGTGGAAGTGAACGGAATGGGAGGGCTGTCAGATTAGTGTGGCCTACTGATCAGGACAATTATGCTGAGGAGTGGTAAACAACACAGGGTTATGGTGCTGACCATATAAACTTACTGGACTAGACTGATATAGGACTCTGAGCTTGATTGTGGATCCTGAATTTGCTATAATGCTGGGCTTCTGTGGAGGGAAAATCTACCGTTGTGTTTTTTGTTTGTTTTTCGGTTGAGAGCCCCAAATGAATAGATTCACAGGATATGATTTATTACTGGTGAATAATCCTGAGCAAAACTCATCACAGGCATCTGAAATCTTGTTTCTACTGGCATCATCAAATTCTGCATTGGAGGAAGTCTTCCAGTGTAGATGAATTCAGCCTTTAGTGGTGGGGGAATGGGTCTTTGCCCCATTCCTGCGATTAGGGGGCTGTTTGATATTGTCGGCATTCCCTCTCTCAATAAACATAGTTTCTTTAAATATCCCACTAACCATTTTCTCTCTATAGCTGGTTGGAATCTGAGGACTCTGCACAAAGCTTATTCTCTTGATTTCCTCAGACAAGAATTCAACTGTTATAATTTACATACTCTGGGCTTACAAAAGATCAGATGGTCAGATAAAGGACGGATTCTTAAAAATAATCTTAAATTTCTCTTTTCAGGGAGGGAAGATAATAAGCATCGTGAAGGCGTGGGTGTGCTTCTCGGCAGGGGGTGATGCTCTTCTAGGATATAAATGCATTAATGAAATGTTCCTTAAGGCAAAATTTCAGACAAGCATTAAAGACTTGAATGTTATCTGCTGTTATGCCCGCACTGAAGATGCTGATGAGGATGAGAAGGATAGGTTTTACGGACAACTTAAGGATATTTTGAATTATGTCAAGAAAGGAGATATTACCCTTGTTCTTGGTGACTTCAATGCCAAAGTTGGTACTGACTCTGACCTTTGGGGAGGAGTAATTGGCCCTTTTGGTATTTGGTAGCTGCAATAGGTTGGGTTGTTTTACCTCTGAGCGGCACTTTTTTGCACACAATGGGCTAAATGGCCAGGTCACATGTACCCCGAAGGCTCAGAGAAGGTTGGGGGAGGGGACCCACTGGAAACGCTGTTGGGAGACAGATGGTAACCTCCCGTCAAGGCCATCCAGCGTGTTCTTTAACGTGCACAGGGTATGGCTCTCCCGCACACTGGGCCACGGGTTAACATCCCATCCGACGGACGGCGGCCTTTCCAAGCCCATCGGTATCCCAGTAGCTGCAATGGCAATGGGCAACATCTCCTACAGGTAAGTAAACTCAATGGATTCAGAATAACTAACATATTACAAACACCGTGACATACATAGGTACACATGGGCTGCATAAGAATATGATTGATTATAAATTAATTAACAGCAAATGGGCTAGTTCTGTTAGGAATACCAGGTCATATAGGGGAGCTGAAATTGAATCTGATCATTACCTTGTTAAAACTGTCTTGCATCTTAAACTTAAAAAAGTGTTGTACTAGGGTTAAAAAATTTACTTTTAATACTGAAGCTCTGAAAGATCCAGTTATAGCCAAAGCTTACCATGACAGGTTACTTAGTCATTATGACAGTCATGGTATGCTTACTACTGAAGTTGAGGAAGAATGGGATCATTTCAAACAGACTTTTTTGAAAACTAACAGTACTCGTTTAGGAAAAAGGAGCAGAGGAGACAGAATTATCTGAGTGATAAGGCATTTGAGCTCATTTCAGAAAGAAGGAACTGCAAGATGCTTAATTAATGTGTAAAGAATCAGTTAGCTGCTGATAAGAATCTTTGGCTTGATGACTTGGCTGACAAAGCCGAGGAAGCAGTTAGACAGCACAACAGCAGAAAGCTGTACTACCAGATAGTTAATGTTTTGTGTGGTAGAAAACGGACAGGTATACAAGGATTGAAGGATAAACATGGTAAGGTTATAGAAGGGGAGGATTCTGTCATGGCTAGGTGGGCTGAGCATTTCAGTGATGTTGTAAACAATGTAGTTAGTTCTACTCCCATTGTTTGCAATGATGATAGATGCATTGGTGGCTTTAATGTTGGCCCTATAACACAATCTGAAGTTATTTTGGCTGTTTCTAATCTTAAACTACATAAATCCCCAGGGGTAGATGAAATTACTACCAAAATGCTTAGAGCTGGGAATGTTTCGGTTACCACGTGGATGACTGAAATTCTGAATATCTTTTATGATAAAGGCATGATTCCTAAGGATTTTACCAGAGCTATTGTTATCCCTATTTTCAAAAAAGGTGATCGCAGTTCTTGTGATAACTATAGGGGTATCAGCCTACTCTCTGTTCCAGGTAAAGTTCTTTCCAAGATTATGCTTGATACAATTAAGAATCTGGGTGACAGTCAATTGCGTGATGAGCAATGTGGATTCAGAAGTAGTAGGGGATGTGTGGATCAAATATTTTCACTTAGGCAGATTCTTGAGAAATGTTTAGAGTTTCAGAAACCTTTGGTTGCTAGCTTTGTTGTTTTCAAAAAGGCTTTCGACTCTGTTGATCGTCATAATTTGTGGTTGATTGTGAGATCATATGGTATACCTGACAAGTTAGTTAACATAATGAAAGCTCTGTATAATAACACTGAATCGTGTGTGAGAGTTGGTAAGGCTTGTAGCAATTGGTTTAGCATTACTTCTGGTGTGCGACAAGGGTGCATTTTGTCTCCTTTTCTCTTTAGCTTGGTTATTGATTATGTTATGCGAAATTCACTTCAAGGGAAAGATTTTGGCCTTAAATGGACTGGAGATTCGAAAAATTCTGATTTAGATTATCCTGATGATTTAGCCCTTTTGGCAAATGATGTTGATGAGATGAACTCTTTCATTCGAGCTGTTGATGAGACTGGTAGTAGAGTAGGTTTGGTTATAAACAGAGAGAAAACTAAAGTGATGAAAATTGGTCAGGCAGGCTGCGATTCAGTTAATCTGAATGGTTGCAGTCTTGAGCAGGTGTCACAGTTTAATTATCTTGGGAGCTATGTAACAGATAATGGTGATGTGCGTCATGAGATTAACAGACGAATAGGGATTGCTGCCGGGACTTTTAAGAATCTATGAAGAGTGTGGAGAAATAGGCGTATACACCTAAAGACTAAAATTAGGCTGTTAATAGTTTTGTTCTTTCTAGGTTTAGTTATGGTAGTGAAACGTGGACACTTTGTAAACAAGATAAGTAACAATAACAAGATAAGTAAACAAGATAAACAAGATAAGTAAACAAGATAAACAAGATAAGTCAGTTATTAGGTGGTTCAACTTTGTAACTAATGGTGAGGTTAGGCAAAAGAGTTTCCAACCTCCTTTACGCAGCATATTGTGCAGAGAAAGACTCCGCTGGTTTGGCCATGTTGCCCGTATGGATAATTATAGATTGATGAATAGGGTTATGAACAGTGTGCTTAGAGGCCTCAGACGGATGGGGAGACCTAGGATGCGGTGGGCTGACAATGTCAAACAGGACCTTGTTAGAATTGGTGTGCAGTGGCCACATGCAGTAGATGTAGCTCAGAACAGACTTGCTTGGAGAACTAAATTGTACGGTGTGATGCACCACCATTCACTTATGCTTTACCTTAACCAGTTTTGTTTAATTTACGTTATATTTATCATTTTGGGGATTTTTATTTCCTTTTTGGCATCACAGCACTCGTTTTCAAGATGTTGTGAGTTGCGTACGCGCAACTCCGAACTTCCGACTGTAACCGCTAAAGCGCGTGCCAAGGTCACGCCCCCTCTTGCGTCATAGTTTGCTTCATTCGTCATAGTATGTAAATGTCTTTCCCGGCAAACATTGCCGGCTCATGTCAAAAAACCGGTTCATGTCAAAAAACCGGTGACTACCCCACAGCAAGGGGTAGCACTAAGCAGTAGCATAAGCATTAGCAGAAGCACAAGTGAGTGCACGAGCACAAGGTGCATAGCACCAAGCACAGTGCATGTAGCACAGGAGTTGGAGTTATGTTTTCTTCATTTATGTCTTGGTGAGTTGAATTATTTTGGAAATAAATCTGTTTTGTTATATTTAAAACCTTTTGAGTCTGTACAGTTTTTTTCTCTTGAGCAACGCGAATTAAGGATTTTTGAATTATAATTACTTGACAATCATTTTGATTCTTACTCATTAACGCTCGCTGATATTTGAAACCTAAATCAAGTTATTATCAACATATTCTACTTTTGGCAATTTGTTAAGTATTGCCTGGCGCCCGTCTAAGCTATCCGGAGCATAAAACTTCGAGTATTTTGCATTTGTTTGGAGCGTTACAGAGTACAATAAAAGAAGTGGCGCAGCGAACAGGGACTCGCCAGTATTTAAAGATAGTATATATATATTTGTGGATAAATTTTGTATGATTGTCAAAGATAGTAATTTTTTGAGCTCAATAGTTGTATGTACTAGTTGTAGATTTAACGGCAGCTTAAGCCGAAAATTTTTGTTGAGCAAGTAGCTTAACATTTTTTGTGTATTATTCAAAGGTACTGAAGTTTCAGCGTAGATATTGCTGAATATTTAAGATAATTGTCGTATGTAATGATTAGAAGTTCCGGGCACACACGTACGTAAGCACGATAAGAAAAATCTTTTTTTTTGATAAGCAAATTTATATTTTTGTAAGCTTAGTTATAGCTTTAGTATTGTTGTATAGCAGTACCTTTGAGCGCTGCTCAAGATTAAAAAAGGTTTTCAAAATTTCCAAAATTCAAAATTTCGGCAGACCGCTAAACATGTCTGCTAACAATATGGCCGATTCCGCCATAATGACTCCCGACATAGATAGAGTAAAGGGTAGATTGCAAGATGTAATGATGGAAGCAGAAGTGCTAATGAATCTGCTTGAGGATAATCGGGAGAAAAGGGGAACGACAACAACCCCTAAATTTGCTGACAATGCTACGTCAGTTCACCAACGAAGAAACTTTGAACGTAAGGTTCCATTTTCTGTTCCGTCAGAAGCAAGCAATAGAACAGAGTATTTTCAACCGCCACAACGACGATTTGCTAACCCATCCATTAACTATAGTCCTTATGTTAATTGGCCTTTACCTGAGATAAGGTTCGACGGTTCGAAACGTCCGTCATCGTGGACATTTGTCAAGTCCATGGAGGAGCACTTCCGTTTACATGAAGTGCCAAGCAACAAAAAAGTTGTTTTAGCAGTATCTTGCCTAATTGGATGTGCTAAGCAATGGTGGAATAACGTAGGATGTCGTCATGGCATAGAACTTTGGGAAGAATTAAAAAACGAAATCATGGCCATATATCCGGCTTATAATGATTTTACAGAACTAGCTACAGAGTTGTTTTCACGAAGACAAAGGGAAAGAGATGACATAGAAAAATTTATATGGGGTACAGTAGAGTTATACCAGCTGTACGATGCTGATGCCGCTGAAATTGATATTGTATATTGCATTTTGTCTCAATTGCTTTTGCCCATTAGAGAATTCCTAGAAGTACGAAACGTAAATTCAGTTGCAGAGTTAGTCAAATTGGCTCGGCAATACACTGCAAGAAGAGAATCTGCAGCAAATACACTTAAACAACAATGGATGCCATTCCCGCCAAAGCAGCGATATCAGGTTGAGTCGCGTAGAATGACTCCCGCACGACTAGAAGTTACACGGTCCCGACAATTTGCGCCGAACGCGCCTAGAACTATAGAATATGAACTTGGTAGAGACTTTTTGCCACGTCAAGCTTCGAACCATAACACTAGACCTAAAACTTTGGTTAAACAAAAGAGAGAAACTATCACTTGTAATTTTTGTGGCCGACTAGGACATACTGAGAAATACTGCTATCAAAGGAATGAAAATTCGGGAAACTTTCATCGGGATCTTTGAAGCGAGAGGCCAAAGTTCCTCAAGAAAAGCCCTCTCATGAGTTAAGTCTTGCTACTGTGGGTATACATAATGTCTTACATTTACCTTTTGTGATTTTTTCTTATCGTGATAAGACAGAATTCATAGCTCGCATTGATACAGGAGCTGATCTTACATGTCTACATAAGAAAGTATGGGATAAAATTCAGAAAAATTGCAAACTGAATTTGCAGCCGTGGTCCGGTGGACCATTGAACTGAGCTTGTGCTTCCAAGCAGTGTTTTCCGCAAGGAACTATTGAGTTACCTATCACTTTAAATAATGTGGAGATAAGACTTGAATTCTTAGTAATAAGTGAATTATTATATGACTCTTTAATAGGAATAGATGCGATACGGAAACACTTGATTGAATTTGATTTTGCCAACAATACTATTTCATTAAAAGCAACAATGAAAGAAAAACTTGATATCGATCAGATAAAATCAGACATTAGAAAACTTGCTGACAACGCTCATTTGGGAAATAGCGAGAGAGTTAAGTTAGAAACTCTGCTCAATGCTAATTACGAACTTTTTAACAACAAGCCCGGTAGATGTCAGATTTTAGAACATCATATCGACACCGGCAATAATAGACCTGTTTACAGCAAACCATATAATTATCCTCCCAGTAAAGAAGAGATAATTTCAACACAAATTAAAGAAATGTTAGAGGATGGGATAATAGAGCCAAGTTTTAGCCCTTGGGTTTATGTTTTATGTCGTTGTTGGTTTTATGTCGTGCTCGTTAAAAAGAAAACTGGTGATTTGAGATTTTGCGTAGACTATCGAAAATTAAATGCTGTTACAGTCCCCGACAGATATCCACTACCTATTATTCAGAATCTACTAACACAACTGGCTGGCAAGAAATTTATTAGCACACTAGATTTGTCTTCAGGATATTGGCAGGTGTCCATATATCCACCAGATCGACCCAAAACAGCATTCCTCACAAAAGATGGATTATTCCAATTTCGTTGCTTACCATTTGGCTTATCAGGAGCACCCGCCATGTTTCAACGTCTTATGTCCGTAGTTCTGGGTGACCTAAAAGGAAAAATTTGTGAAGTATACTTAGACGACATAGTCATTTTTTTCACTGATTTTTCAGAGCATCTACGTGATTTCAATTTGGTATTTGCAAGGTTAAGAGAGGCCGGACTCACCATAAAGTTGTCCAAATGCACATTTCTCCGAGAGGACGTTCAATACCTCGGTTTCAATGTTAATAAAGATGGAGTAAGAACATTACCTAATAAGGTCGAAGCCATAGAACGATTTCCCACACCGCGCAATTCGAAACAACTTAGTAGATTTTTAGGAATGTGTGGATGGTACCAACAATTTGTACCCAATTTTGCTAATTTGGCCGAACCTTTGTGTGAATTACGTCGAAAGCGAAAGCGGTTTCACTGGACACCTGTTTCGATACAGCATTTCAGACATTAAAAGATGCATTGTGTCATGCTCCCGTGTTGGCCTTGCCACAGTTAGGCAAACCTTTTTACATCTACACTGATGCTTCCGATGTCGGTCTCGGCGCCGTGCTGAGCCAAGTACAGAATGACAATTGTGAACACGTTATCATGTATGCCAGTCGCAGTTTGAGTCATACTGAAAGAAACTATACAGTGACTGAAAAAGAATGTCTAAGCGTAATATGGGCTCTAGAAAATTTTAAAGTACAATTAGACACATCCGACATTACTATTTTTACTGACCATGCTGCTTTACAATGGTTACAGACATCTACCAATCTAACAGCGCTGGGCATTACGCCTACAAGAATTTAATTTCAAGGTCGAGCATCGAAAGGGAAGTGCACATCAGCTACCAGATGCATTATCCCGTGCTCCCGTGTGGCCGGCAGAAGTTACGCCAGAGCTTGAAGATAAGCCTTTTGCTCCCTCACTCGCCACAATAGTTCCCATCGAATACAAGGAACATTTAATTACTGAACAACAAAGAGATTTAAAATATGGAAACGTGTATCATTATTTGAAAACTGATGAATTACCTCTAGATCCTAGTATAGCTTCAAGTATTGTTGGAAGAGCCAGATATTTCAGATTAATTAATGATATTTTGTTCTACTGCAGACGATTGAGTCAAACAGGCAGTTATCGCCCATTTATTCCTAAGAATTTAAGAGAGTACGTACTCCGAGAATTACATGATGTACCTTCAGCTGGATATTTAGGTACGCGGAAAACCTATCAGAAAGTGGCCAAAAGATCATATTGGCCAGCTTTGAAAAAAGACGTAAAAACCTATGTAGAAACATGCCTAATTTGTCAAACCACGAAATTCGATCAAAACCGTCCTTGTGGTCTTATGAAAAGCATGATCTCCAATGAACCCATGGAATTAGTTGGCATGGATTTAATGGGCCCGTATCCACAAACACAAGCGGGATCCCAATATATTCTGGTCTTAGTAGATTATTTTTCGAAATGGGTCGAAATATTTCCTGTTAGAAATGCAACAGCAACAATCGTAGCAAAGAAATTTGTAAATGAATTTATATGCAGATACGGGGTACCCAAGAGTATAATTTCGGACAATGGGCCCCAATTCATTTCCAATGTGCTTGCTGAAGTATGTGAAACGTTCCAAATAAAACACATATATACAACTCCATATCATCCACAATCAAATTTGACAGAAAGAATTAATCGAAATATTGGCAGAATGATAGCTGCTTACGTTGAAAATAGACATAGTACATGGGATAAATATTTGCAACAGTTTTCCTTTGCTTTACGCACTTCATTACATGAAACCACCAAATTCACGCCTTCACGGATATTTCTTGGAAGAGAACTAACATTACCCTGGGACAGACTCATTGGCCAACCCGCATCTCCACAATCCATTGAGTTTAGAACGGAAGGGGAAACCCCAGGTAAGTAAACTTAATGTTATGAGCAAATTAACACTTTTTTTAAACGCAACGGCATACATAAGTACACATGTTTTTCACCTGATGGGCTGCATAAGAGACTAGCCTTTTTTTTTCAGAGACACAGCATAGAGTAAAGAAAATTTCAACAGTTATTCTTTTGAGAGCTCGTATGTGAAGCATGAGTTTTTACCCAATTCTGTAGAAATGTTTTGAAGAAATAATTATTTTTGAAATAATCTTGCTCTCATTACGGCCTAGCATCCTATAATACTCAAGACCCTTACCAGTCCAGCACTGCATATAAGGTAGATGAAAACCAATCTGACCATTACCTTTATTAAAAGCACTTTAACAGTGAAGCCCTGAAAGACTCAGAAATAGCTAAAACTCACATTGATACGTTACTTATTAATTATGATGGTAATGACTTGCTTACTATAGTTGAAAAATGGGGTCATTTTACGAAGGATTTTCTTGAAACTAACACTACTATTTTGGGTAAAAAGGAGCAGAAGACAAAATTATTTGACTGATAAGGTGCTGGAGCTTATTTTGGAAGGAAACAACTGCAGAAATATCCTTAATCATATACTCTACTATTTCTAATAGAAAGTGTTACAGAGAGCTTAATAAACGTGTAAAGGATAAGGTAGCATCTGATAAGAATCTCTGGTGAGGTGCCTTAGCTGACATAGCCATGGAAGCACCTAGACAGCATAACAGCAGATAGCTTAACCACATAGTTAAAGTTTTGTGTTGTTAAGATAAGGTTATTGAAGGTGAGGATTCAATCATGGCTAGGTGGACTGAGCATTTCAGAGAAGTTCTAAACAATGTATTTACTCCAACTCCCATTGTTTGTAATTACGATAGATGCATTATTAGCTTTAATGTCTGCCTTATATCAGAGTACAAAGTTATTTTCGTTATCACTAAACTTAAACTACATAAATACCCAGGGGTAGATGAAATTATTACTGAAATGCTTACAGCTGTCAATGTTTCTGTTACTATATAGCTGATGGAAATTTTGAATATATTTTTTTTATCATAAAAGCATTGTTCCTAAGAATTTTACTATATTAATCATTATTACTATTTTTTTTTTAATTTGATCACAGTTCTTGTGATAACTATAGGTGTATCACCGTATTTTCAGTTCCAGGTAAAGTTCTTCGCATAATTTTGCTTAATAGATTTAAGAATCTAAGAGGCAATTGCAAGATGAGCAATGAGGATTCAGAAATGGTAGGGATGTGCAGATCAGATATTTTTTCTCAGACAGATTCTGAGAAATGTTTAGAGTTTTAGAAACCTGTGGTTACTAGCTTTGTAAATTTCAAAAAGGCTTTTGAGTCTGGTGATTGTCATCAATTGATTGTGAGATCATATGGCATACAAGACAAGTTATTTAACATAATGAAAGTTCTCTGTAATGAAACTCAGTCATGTGTGAGGGTTGGTAAAGCTTGTAGCAATTGGCTTAGCATTGCTTCTGCTGTTCAACAAGGTGCATTTTCTTTTCCTTTTCTTTTTAGTTTTATTGATTATGTTATGCGAAATCATTGCAAGGGTAAGATTTTAGGGGTAAATGGTCTACATATCTGAAATTTCTGAGTTATAGTATGCTGATGATTCAGCCCTTTTGGAAAATGATGATGAACTCTTTCATTCGAGCTGTTGATGAGAACGCAAGTAGAGTACGTTTGGTGATAAACATAGAGAAAACAAAAGTCATGAGAACTGGTCAGGCAGTCTGTGGTTCATTTAATTTGAATGGTCACACTCTAGAGCAGGAATCTCTTTGAAATTATTATTGGAGCTATATCAGAGATACTGGTGATGTATGGCATGAGATGAACAGAAAAATGTAGGAATTACTGTTGGAAATTTTGAAATTCTATATAGAGTGTGGAGAAATAGGCATACACACCTAAATATTAAAATGAGACTATATAAGAGGTTATATTTTTTTTTCTAGACATAGTTATGGTAGTGAAATTTGTACTCTTTGCAAACTAAAAATATCCAAAACAGGAAACTCCTTTCTTTTCTCCTTTCATTCATGGTTGTCCAACTCTGGTGTATCAAGGTGGTTTTGGCTAGGCCTTGTGCAGAATGGGAATCTGTAGGTTTGGCCATGTTGCCCTTATGGATAACAATAGTTTAGGGAATAGTGTTATAAACCATCCTACAGAAAATCCTATCCCTATCAACACTAATACATATATAGAAAATTTCATTAACTCTCAATAAACTTATTCAGACAGACAATAAAAGCATTATCAAAAAAAAAAGGCCTAGATCTAGAAAATATTACGGAAGAGTGTGTGTGTGGCTAGAAAAGAGATTTCCTTTGAAGAAAGATATTTCCTATTCTGGCAATCTAGCCACAAGCGGCATTCCATTTGCCATATAGATGGAAAGCATGTCTTACAAGTATGCTAGTGATAAACAATGAAATAAACTCGACATATTCAATATCTCCTAATAAATCGGCCCTTTGAAGTTAATTCAATTTTAGAGGTAAAATTGTCTTGAGCCGGGTGGGATACGAACCCACGACCTCCTGATAACATGTCAGGTGTTCTGGACCACGAGCTATCGGCTGCCAATCAAGATCTCCTCTAAATAACACAATGAATATTTCTATTATGTTACATATAGGCTAAAATTTGAATCGACTTCAAAGTGCTGATTTATTACTAGATATTGAATATGTCAAGTTCATTCCATTATTTATCACTAGCATACTTCTGAGACATGCTTTCCATCTATATGGCAAATAGAAAGCCACTTGTGGCTAGATGCCTGAATAGTGCCTATATGCGACATAATAGAAATGCTCATGGTATTAGTTACAGGAGATCTTGATCGGCGGCCGCTAGCTCAGTGGTCCAGAGCACCTGACATGTTATTAGGAGGTCTTGAGTTCATATCCCATCTGGCTCAAGATAATGTTTCCTCTAAAATTTGAATTGACTTCAAAGTGCTGATTTATTAGTAGAAAACACATGTAGTTTCTGTAAACGTTGCACTAACTATTTTCTCACTACAGGTAGTTGGAATGTGAGGACTCTACACAAAGATTATTATCCTGATGTTCTCACACAGGAATTCTATCATTATAACTTAGATATTTTTGGTTTGCAAGAGACCACATGGAGAGAAAGGTCAGACACCATAAACTTAAATTTCTCTTTCCAGTGAGGAAAGGTGAAAAGCATCTCTAAGTCATAGGTTTACTTCTCATGAGACATGCTGGAAATGCACTTGTGGGATATGAGTGCATTAATGAAAGGCATAGCCATGTTAAAATTTCAGGCAGGCATTAAAAACTGGAATGTTATCTGTTGCTATGCCCCCACTGAGAGGGCCAACTAGGATTAGAAAGATAGTTTTTATGGGCAACTTTAGGATGTTTTCAATTCTAAAAGGAATTATATATAATAAGAAAGGAGATATTACTCGTGTTCTAGGTGACTTCAATACTAAAGTTGGTACTGATTCTGACCTTTGAGGAGGGCTGATAGGTCACTTGATATTGGCAGCTGCAATGGCAGCAACTTCTTTAAATAAGTAAACTCAATGGTTTCAGAATAACTACCATTTTTTACAAACACCATGACATACATAGTACACTTTTTTTACCAGATGGGCTGTATATGAGCAAATGGCCTAGAGTTGTTAGGTTGTTTTACCTCTGAGTGGCACTTTTTTGCACACCATGGGTTAAATCCCCAGTCCTTGAAGTCTCAGAGAATGATGGGCAAGGGGACCCACTGGAACAGCTGTTGGGAGACAGATGGTAGCTTTCTGTCAAGGCCATCCAGCATGTTCTTTAACGTGCACATGGTATGGCTCTCATACACATGGAGACACGGTTTAACGTTCCATCCAATGGAAGCAGCATTTCCAAACCTTTGGTGTCCCCTATTGACAATGGACAGGGTGGAAGTTTTGCAGAGATAAGTTCTGTTAGGAGCACCAGGTCGTATACACAGGGGCAGACTGGCCCATGTTTTGAAAGGTGCAGCCTGCAGCAAAGGGGCCTGGCTGAAATGAAAAATTCAGCTTCTTTTTCAAGATTTCGAAAGTTATTCTTTTGAGAGCTCATACTTGAAGCCTAAAAAGGATTTCCCCCCAATTCTGTGGAAATTCTTTGAAGAAATATTATTATTATTCAAAAAATCCTGCTCTCATGAGATTTTAAGGGCCCCATCACTTGGTGCCTAGAAAGCTACAGCACTCAACTCTCCTTACCAGTCTGCACTGGTATATAGGGCAGCTGAAATTTGATCTGATCAATACCTGTATTAAAAGTGTTGTGGTAAGGTTAAAAAAGTAAACTTTAACATTGCAGCTCAGAAAGACACAGTTATAGCTTAAGCTTACCATAACAGTTACTTAGTAATTATGACATTCAAGGTTTGCTTCCTTAGTTGAAGAAGAATGCGACTATTTTGAGAAGGATTTTCTTGAAGCTAATAGTACTGTTTTGGGTAAAAAGGTGCAGAGGAGGCAAAATTATTTGTAGGATAATGCACTAGAACTTATTTTGGAAGGGAACAACTGCAGGAATGTCCTTAATCACTATCCTACTATTCCTAACAGAAAGCATTACAGAGAGCTTAATAAACATGTAAAGGATTGGGTAGCAGCTGATAAGAATCTTTGGCTGACATAGCCGTGGAAGCAGCTAGACAGCATAACAACTGATAGCTGTACCAATTAGTTAATGGTTTGTGCTGTTAAGGTAAGGTTATTGAAGGTGATGATTTTGTCATGGCTAAGTGGGCTGAGCATTTCAGTGATGTTCTAAACAATGTGGTTAGTCCTACTCCCATTCTTTGTAATGATGATAAATGTAGCCCATTACTGGCTTTAATTAAATAACACAGTATGAGTTATTTTAGCTGTTTCTAAAACTGAACAACATAAATCCCCAAGGGTAGATGAAATTACTACAAAAATGCTTAGAGTTGGGAATGCTATGGTTACCACATGGATGACTGAAGTTCTGAATAGCTTTTATCATAAAGGCATGGTTCCTAAGGATTTTTACAAAGCTATTATTATCTCTATTTTCAAAAAATGTGATTACAGTTCTTGTGATAACTATAGGGTGTGATGCCCCATCGTTGGCCATCCAGCATGTTCTTTAACGTGCATATTATTTACGTGCGTTTTATTTATTTATTTATCATTTTGGGGATTTTTATTTCCTTTTCGGCATCACAGCACTCGTTTTCAAGTTTCTAGGAGTTGCGTACGCGCAACTCCGAACTTCCGACCGTAACCGTTAAAGCGCGTGCCAAGGACACGCCCCCTCTTGCGTCATAGCTTGCGTCGTTCGTCATTGTATGCAAATGTCTTTCCCGGCATGCGCCGGCCCATTGTCAAAAACCGTGACCTGCGAGTTACTTTGAGACTTAGAGAGACTGAGGGAGAGAGAGAGAAGGAGAGAGATGTAGCACCGTGAGTGTAGCACATGACCGAGCACCGTGACCAAGCACCGTGCGTGTAGCACATGAGTTATGTGTTTTCGTTGATGTCTTGGTGAGTTAATTATTTTGGAAATAAATCTATTTTGTTTCGTTATAAAACTTTTGAGTCTAGTTGACAATCATTTTTGATTCTTACTTATGAACGCTCGCTGGTATTTGAACCCTAAATCAACTTATTCTACTTTTGGCAATTTGTTAATTATTGCCTGGCGCCCGTCTAAGCTATCCGGAGCATAAAACTTAAAGTATTTTGCATTTGTTTGGAGCGTTACAGAGTCACATAAAAGAAGTGGCGCAGCGAACAGGGACTCGCCAGTATTTAAAGATAGTATATATATATTTGTGGATAAATTTTGTATGATTGTCAAAGATAGTAATTTTTTGAGCTCAATAGTTGTATGTACTAGTTGTAGATTTAACGGCAGCTTAAGCCGAAAATTTTTCTTGAGCAAGTAGCTTAACATTTTTTGTGTATTATTCAAAGGTACTGAAGTTTCAGCCTAGATATTGCTGAATATTTAAGATAATTGTCGTATGTAATGATTAGAAGTGTCCGGACACACAAGTACGTAGGATGATAAGAAAAAATTTTTTATAAGCAAATTTATATTTTTGTAAAGCTTAGTTATAGCTTTAGTATTGTTGTATAGCAGTACCTTTGAGCGCTGCTCAAGATTAAAAAAAAGGTTTTCAAAATTTCCAAAGTTCAAAATTTCGGCAGACCGCTAAACATGTCTGCTAACAATATGGCCGATTCCGCCATAATGACTCCCGACATAGAAAGAGTAAAGGATAGATTGAAAGATGTAATGATGGAAGCAGAAGTGCTAATGAATCTGCTTGATGATAATCGGGAGAAAAGGGGAACGACAACAACCCCTAAATTTGCTGACAATGCTACGTCAGTTCACCAACGAAGAAACTTTGAACGTAAGGTTCCATTTTCTGTTCCGTCAGAAGCAAGCGATAGAACAGAGTATTTTCAACCGCCACAACGACGATTTGCCAACCCATCCATTAACTATAGACCTTATGTTAATTGGCATTTACCTGAGATAAGGTTCGACGGTTCGAAACGTCCGTCATCGTGGACATTTGTCAAGTCCATGGAGGAGCACTTCCGTTTACATGAAGTAACCGTTACATGGACAACAAAAAAGTTGTTTTAGCAGTATCTTGCCTAATTGGATGTGCTAAGCAATGGTGGAATAACGTAGGATGTCGTCATGGCATAGAACTTTGGGAAGAATTTAAAAGCGAAATCATGGACATATATCCGGCTTATAATGATTTTACAGAACTAGCTACAGATTTGTTTTCACGAAGACAAAGGGAAAGAGATGACATAGAAAAATTCATATGGGGTACAGTAGAATTATACCAGCTGTACGATGCTGATGCCGCTGAAATTGATATTGTAAATTGCATATTGTCCAATTACTTTTGCCCATCCGAGAATTCCTAGAAGTACGAAACATAAATTCAGTTACCGAGTTAGTGAAATTGGCTCGGCAATACACTGCAAGAAGAGAATCTGCAGCAAATACACATAACCAACAATGGATGCCATTCCCGCCAAAGCAGCGATATCAGGTTGAGTCGCGTAGAATGACTCCCGCACGACCGGAAGTTACACGGTCCCGACAATTTGCGCCGAACGCGCCTAGAACTATAGAATATGAACGAAGTAGAGACTTTTTGCCACGTCAAGCTTCAAACCATAACACTAGACCTAAAACTTTGGTTAAACAAAAGAGAGAAACTATCACTTGTAACTTTTGTGGCCGACTAGGACATATTGAGAAATACTGTTACCAAAGGAATGAAAATTCGGGAAACTTTCATCGGGATCTTTGAAGCGAGAGGCCAAAGTTCCTGAACAAAAGCCCTCTCATGAGTTAAGTCTTGCTACTGTGGGTATACATAATGTCTTACATTTACCTTTTGTTACTGATTGCCACGAAGTAACTACAATAACAGATCGAAACGATACAGAAGACGATCTTCCGTTTGCTAAGGAACAAGTTTGTGACGATAATAATGACGAATGTTAATTGACAGTGCAGCCGCGGTCCCGTGGACTTTTTGACTTACCTTGTGGTCCAGAACAGATTATTTCAGAAACACCTATAAAATGTCCCGTTAGTGCAAATAATGAGTGTTTAAATAACGAAGTTTGTGAAGTAGAACAACCGTATGAGAAAGCCGTTTTTGAAAAGGTTTTTAAAGTAGAAGTTTTAAATGAAAGTAATAACAATGAATATAATTTTGAGTCTGATTTAAGTGAAGAAAAAACCAACCAAGAAGTTGTGCCGACCGCAAGTATTCCTGACAAGTCTGGAGGTCCTCAACTATTAAAGCGTCATTTGGAGGCGGACACCAATAAGCCTAGAAAGTACGAGAAAAGGTTCTTCAAAAATCCGCACGGAGCAACGAAAAGCCGACGAAACGACCAGAGCCTGCAGAGCGACAACCGGCAGCGAACATCGGGAAGATGACGTCACGAGAGAGATCTACAGCGACGACTTGACTTGAACGAGATCTTCAGTAACAACTTTACGTGAAGCCACCCAACGACGACGGAAGGATGTTATCGGAAACGGACTAGATGATTTATCGCCACGGAGTGCCAACAATGAAATTTAAGTATATTTTTCTTTCACTTGGCACTTGATTGAGTTATAAAATGTTTTTTTTTCTGGAATAGATGAAGACGAAGAAGAAGCCTTATTGTGAATTATATAGTTAGCGATGTTTAATTTCTTGTTGAAACTTTAGAGTTCGATATTTATTTTTGAAAAGTGAAATTTTTGTAGTTCGAGTTTATACTTGTGTGAATAGAATTTTTTTTGCATTCTTGTTCATCGAGGTTCTAGTTATTGTATTTACGTGAGTTAAAATGTATTTTTATAGATTTTTTTCAGCTGACTGATAGCTGAAAATTTTGTAAGTCGATATTGGAAAGTTTAGAAATTGTAAAATGTTTCTGGATATGAATGAGAAGAGTGAAAGAGAATTAGTGATTTAATATTTTTTATGTTTAAGAATTTGTATTGTAAAATAACGTGCATTCCAAAGTGAATTTATGTAAAAAAAAAAAGGAGATTCATGTAAAAGTTATTGGATGAAATGTTATCATCGTATATTATAAATTATTTACTCTTTTTTCTTTATTCTTAGATACGATTTATGTATATGTGTTTAAATCTGTTCAGTGTCATCAGTGATATTTATGTGTCAATGATACGTAATTTTTGGATGACATTGGCAGTATTTATTGGTATATATAGATGATGACCATGATGATGACTGCAGAATTTTGTTTTTTTTTTGTGTACCTTTTTGGAGCTGTCCCCAAATGGCCTAGTCTGATAACCGAGTTGTTACCAACATAACTCCTTTGGGAGGGGGACGTTAGCTCTGAAGGGGGAGGTAACTAATGATTTTTTATTTCAGCTAGATCGCGATTTCTGTGAATAGGAGAAGAATTAGCGGATGATTACAATCCCGCTTGTTTGTAAATTTTGAATTTTCTTAGCTTTGCGTATTTGAATGTAATTAGGAGGAGATAACGGTGTTCGAATACCCGTTTTTTTATGTGATTTAGGTGAAGATTTAGCTGTCACATACTTTTATTGTGGTTAGGGGAGAAGCGGAAGTTATCACCCCGCTAGCAACAATGTAATCACTTTTTCTTTTCATCTTTTTAACATTTATGAGACTTAGAAAGATTAGGAGTTAATTAACCTGTTTTTCTGTACAGTTCAAGATATGCCAATTTCGACTTTGTATCAGAATGTGATACTAGTTAGACCGATGATGCTAGTATACAGTTAACTGTCACAGCCACTGGTATGGAAGTACACTAGGTTAGCTGTTAATTACATATTTTTGTCAGGAGGAAAAGGGAGGAGGTACCTTTGGTTGTGCTGGAAAATTGTGTCAAAGTAAGAATAGTTCATCATATCAAAATTGCGCTAGCATACTTTTACTTATTTATGTTCAGCCATGTGTAAATGACGTAAGATGTGTCCTTTATTCAAAATTGCTCGTCAAAATTTGTCAGGTCAATCTTTTGACTCCCTTTGGAAGGGGGAGTTGTGATGCCCCATCGTTCACTTTTGCTTTACGTTAACCAGTTTTGTTTAATTTACGTTATATTTATCATTTTGGGGATTTTTATTTCCTTTTCGGCATCACAGCACTCGTTTTCAAGTTTCTAGGAGTTGCGTACGCGCAACTCCGAACTTCCGACCGTAACCGTTAAAGCACGTGCCAAGGACACGCCCCCTCTTGCGTCATAGCTTGCGTCGTTCGTCATTGTATGCAAATGTCTTTCCCGGCATGCGCCGGCCCATTGTCAAAAACCGTGACCTGCGAGTTACTTTGAGACTTAGAGAGACTGAGGGAGAGAGAGAGAAGGAGAGAGATGTAGCACCGTGAGTGTAGCACATGACCGAGCACCGTGACCAAGCACCGTGCGTGTAGCACATGAGTTATGTGTTTTCGTTGATGTCTTGGTGAGTTAATTATTTTGGAAATAAATCTATTTTGTTTCGTTATAAAACTTTTGAGTCTAGTTGACAATCATTTTTGATTCTTACTTATGAACGCTCGCTGGTATTTGAACCCTAAATCAACTTATTCTACTTTTGGCAATTTGTTAATTATTGCCTGGCGCCCGTCTAAGCTATCCGGAGCATAAAACTTAAAGTATTTTGCATTTGTTTGGAGCGTTACAGAGTCACATAAAAGAAGTGGCGCAGCGAACAGGGACTCGCCAGTATTTAAAGATAGTATATATATATTTGTGGATAAATTTTGTATGATTGTCAAAGATAGTAATTTTTTGAGCTCAATAGTTGTATGTACTAGTTGTAGATTTAACGGCAGCTTAAGCCGAAAATTTTTCTTGAGCAAGTAGCTTAACATTTTTTGTGTATTATTCAAAGGTACTGAAGTTTCAGCCTAGATATTGCTGAATATTTAAGATAATTGTCGTATGTAATGATTAGAAGTGTCCGGACACACAAGTACGTAGGATGATAAGAAAAAATTTTTTATAAGCAAATTTATATTTTTGTAAAGCTTAGTTATAGCTTTAGTATTGTTGTATAGCAGTACCTTTGAGCGCTGCTCAAGATTAAAAAAAAGGTTTTCAAAATTTCCAAAGTTCAAAATTTCGGCAGACCGCTAAACATGTCTGCTAACAATATGGCCGATTCCGCCATAATGACTCCCGACATAGAAAGAGTAAAGGATAGATTGAAAGATGTAATGATGGAAGCAGAAGTGCTAATGAATCTGCTTGATGATAATCGGGAGAAAAGGGGAACGACAACAACCCCTAAATTTGCTGACAATGCTACGTCAGTTCACCAACGAAGAAACTTTGAACGTAAGGTTCCATTTTCTGTTCCGTCAGAAGCAAGCGATAGAACAGAGTATTTTCAACCGCCACAACGACGATTTGCCAACCCATCCATTAACTATAGACCTTATGTTAATTGGCATTTACCTGAGATAAGGTTCGACGGTTCGAAACGTCCGTCATCGTGGACATTTGTCAAGTCCATGGAGGAGCACTTCCGTTTACATGAAGTAACCGTTACATGGACAACAAAAAAGTTGTTTTAGCAGTATCTTGCCTAATTGGATGTGCTAAGCAATGGTGGAATAACGTAGGATGTCGTCATGGCATAGAACTTTGGGAAGAATTTAAAAGCGAAATCATGGACATATATCCGGCTTATAATGATTTTACAGAACTAGCTACAGATTTGTTTTCACGAAGACAAAGGGAAAGAGATGACATAGAAAAATTCATATGGGGTACAGTAGAATTATACCAGCTGTACGATGCTGATGCCGCTGAAATTGATATTGTAAATTGCATATTGTCCAATTACTTTTGCCCATCCGAGAATTCCTAGAAGTACGAAACATAAATTCAGTTACCGAGTTAGTGAAATTGGCTCGGCAATACACTGCAAGAAGAGAATCTGCAGCAAATACACATAACCAACAATGGATGCCATTCCCGCCAAAGCAGCGATATCAGGTTGAGTCGCGTAGAATGACTCCCGCACGACCGGAAGTTACACGGTCCCGACAATTTGCGCCGAACGCGCCTAGAACTATAGAATATGAACGAAGTAGAGACTTTTTGCCACGTCAAGCTTCAAACCATAACACTAGACCTAAAACTTTGGTTAAACAAAAGAGAGAAACTATCACTTGTAACTTTTGTGGCCGACTAGGACATATTGAGAAATACTGTTACCAAAGGAATGAAAATTCGGGAAACTTTCATCGGGATCTTTGAAGCGAGAGGCCAAAGTTCCTGAACAAAAGCCCTCTCATGAGTTAAGTCTTGCTACTGTGGGTATACATAATGTCTTACATTTACCTTTTGTTACTGATTGCCACGAAGTAACTACAATAACAGATCGAAACGATACAGAAGACGATCTTCCGTTTGCTAAGGAACAAGTTTGTGACGATAATAATGACGAATGTTAATTGACAGTGCAGCCGCGGTCCCGTGGACTTTTTGACTTACCTTGTGGTCCAGAACAGATTATTTCAGAAACACCTATAAAATGTCCCGTTAGTGCAAATAATGAGTGTTTAAATAACGAAGTTTGTGAAGTAGAACAACCGTATGAGAAAGCCGTTTTTGAAAAGGTTTTTAAAGTAGAAGTTTTAAATGAAAGTAATAACAATGAATATAATTTTGAGTCTGATTTAAGTGAAGAAAAAACCAACCAAGAAGTTGTGCCGACCGCAAGTATTCCTGACAAGTCTGGAGGTCCTCAACTATTAAAGCGTCATTTGGAGGCGGACACCAATAAGCCTAGAAAGTACGAGAAAAGGTTCTTCAAAAATCCGCACGGAGCAACGAAAAGCCGACGAAACGACCAGAGCCTGCAGAGCGACAACCGGCAGCGAACATCGGGAAGATGACGTCACGAGAGAGATCTACAGCGACGACTTGACTTGAACGAGATCTTCAGTAACAACTTTACGTGAAGCCACCCAACGACGACGGAAGGATGTTATCGGAAACGGACTAGATGATTTATCGCCACGGAGTGCCAACAATGAAATTTAAGTATATTTTTCTTTCACTTGGCACTTGATTGAGTTATAAAATGTTTTTTTTTCTGGAATAGATGAAGACGAAGAAGAAGCCTTATTGTGAATTATATAGTTAGCGATGTTTAATTTCTTGTTGAAACTTTAGAGTTCGATATTTATTTTTGAAAAGTGAAATTTTTGTAGTTCGAGTTTATACTTGTGTGAATAGAATTTTTTTTGCATTCTTGTTCATCGAGGTTCTAGTTATTGTATTTACGTGAGTTAAAATGTATTTTTATAGATTTTTTTCAGCTGACTGATAGCTGAAAATTTTGTAAGTCGATATTGGAAAGTTTAGAAATTGTAAAATGTTTCTGGATATGAATGAGAAGAGTGAAAGAGAATTAGTGATTTAATATTTTTTATGTTTAAGAATTTGTATTGTAAAATAACGTGCATTCCAAAGTGAATTTATGTAAAAAAAAAAAGGAGATTCATGTAAAAGTTATTGGATGAAATGTTATCATCGTATATTATAAATTATTTACACTCTTTTTTCTTTATTCTTAGATACGATTTATGTATATGTGTTTAAATCTGTTCAGTGTCATCAGTGATATTTATGTGTCAATGATACGTAATTTTTGGATGACATTGGCAGTATTTATTGGTATATATAGATGATGACCATGATGATGACTGCAGAATTTTGTTTTTTTTTTGTGTACCTTTTTGGAGCTGTCCCCAAATGGCCTAGTCTGATAACCGAGTTGTTACCAACATAACTCCTTTGGGAGGGGGACGTTAGCTCTGAAGGGGGAGGTAACTAATGATTTTTTATTTCAGCTAGATCGCGATTTCTGTGAATAGGAGAAGAATTAGCGGATGATTACAATCCCGCTTGTTTGTAAATTTTGAATTTTCTTAGCTTTGCGTATTTGAATGTAATTAGGAGGAGATAACGGTGTTCGAATACCCGTTTTTTTATGTGATTTAGGTGAAGATTTAGCTGTCACATACTTTTATTGTGGTTAGGGGAGAAGCGGAAGTTATCACCCCGCTAGCAACAATGTAATCACTTTTTCTTTTCATCTTTTTAACATTTATGAGACTTAGAAAGATTAGGAGTTAATTAACCTGTTTTTCTGTACAGTTCAAGATATGCCAATTTCGACTTTGTATCAGAATGTGATACTAGTTAGACCGATGATGCTAGTATACAGTTAACTGTCACAGCCACTGGTATGGAAGTACACTAGGTTAGCTGTTAATTACATATTTTTGTCAGGAGGAAAAGGGAGGAGGTACCTTTGGTTGTGCTGGAAAATTGTGTCAAAGTAAGAATAGTTCATCATATCAAAATTGCGCTAGCATACTTTTACTTATTTATGTTCAGCCATGTGTAAATGACGTAAGATGTGTCCTTTATTCAAAATTGCTCGTCAAAATTTGTCAGGTCAATCTTTTGACTCCCTTTGGAAGGGGGAGTTGTGATGCCCCATCGTTCACTTTTGCTTTACGTTAACCAGTTTTGTTTAATTTACGTTATATTTATCATTTTGGGGATTTTTATTTCCTTTTCGGCATCACAGCACTCGTTTTCAAGTTTCTAGGAGTTGCGTACGCGCAACTCCGAACTTCCGACCGTAACCGTTAAAGCACGTGCCAAGGACACGCCCCCTCTTGCGTCATAGCTTGCGTCGTTCGTCATTGTATGCAAATGTCTTTCCCGGCATGCGCCGGCCCATTGTCAAAAACCGTGACCTGCGAGTCACTTAGACACTTAGAGAGACTGAGGGAGAGAGAGAGAAGTAGAGAGAGAGAGAGAAGGAGAGAGATGTAGTAAGTTGCGTAGCACCAAGCACCGTGCGTGTAGCACGAGTTATGTTTTTCGTTGATGTCTTGGTGAGTTAATTATTTTGGAAATAAATCTATTTTGTTTCGTTATAAAACTTTTGAGTCTGTAGTTTTTTTATCTTGAGCAATGCTAATTAAGGATCTTTTTTACATTAATTCTTATTAGTTGACAATCATTTTTGATTCTTACTTATGAACGCTCGCTGGTATTTGAACCCTAAATCAACTTATTCTACTTTTGGCAATTTGTTAATTATTGCCTGGCGCCCGTCTAAGCTATCCGGAGCATAAAACTTAAAGTATTTTGCATTTGTTTGGAGCGTTACAAGGGGTATCAACCTACTCTATGTTTAAGGAAAAGTTATTACATGTTTGTGTTTAGTAGAATTAGGAATCTGGTTGATAGGCAATTGCGTGATGAGAAATGTGGATTCATAAGTGGTAGGGGATGTGTAGATCAGTTCAAAGTTATTTAACGTAATGAAAATTCTCTATAATGACACTGAGTCATGTGTGAGAGTTGATAAGGCTTGTAGCAATTGGCTTAGTAATGTTTCTGATGTTCCATAAGGGTTCATTTTGTCTCCTTTCCTCTTTAGTTTGGTTAATGATTATGCTATGCAAAATTCACTGTAAGGGTAAGATTTTGGGGTTAAATGGTCTACAGGTCTAAAATTTCTGAGTTATAGTACGCTGGTGATTTATCACTTGTGGCAAATGATGATGATGAACTCTTTCATTCAAGCTGATGATGAGACTGGTAATAGAGTAGGCTTGGTGATAAACAGAAAGGAAAATAAAGTGATGATAATTGGTCAAGCAGGCTGTGATTCATTTAATCTGAATGGTCACACTGTTGAGCAGGTGTCTCAGTTGAATTATTTTTGGAGCTATATCAGAGATTCTGATGATGCTTAGCATGTGATAAAGAAAAAAATAGGGATTACTGTTGTGAATTTTGTGAGACTGTAATAGTTTGGTTTTTCTAGATTTAGTTATGGTAGTGATACTTGAACCCTTTTGCAAACAAAATAACAGGAAACTTGATACCATAAATAAAGAAATCTGAAATCTAAAAGATGAAGTATCTAAAAGCCTTATCTTTTAGATTTTAGTTATTCTATCTCACCTTATCTTTTAGATTTTAGTTGCTTACACAGTATCCTGTGGCCCAGGTAGTTCAACTTTGTAAGCTGTCCAGAATCTAGGAAAAAGTCAAGAGAGGGGAGCAAGAAACACATTTGGGCCAAGAAAATGTAAAAGGAGGGAAAGAGGGGGTCAGACTCTAGGTATAGAATGCAGTATATCATCCCCCCCCCCCCTATGTTACAGTTTTAAAAAAATATCTTTAAAAGTGCATGAAATATAAATTAGTTTAAATTTTTTTGTCTCTTTTTCACTTATTCACCTCCTGAAGGTGTGGCTAGACTCCCCCCCCCCCTTGATCAGGTCATGTTTGTAATGACGAAGTTAGTCAAGTTAAACAAAATTTCAATTCTTTTTTACCTCTATTACCCATACAAACAATCTCAAAGGTGACACAGGAAAAAAAGCTATATTTTCTGTGTATGGCTTTTTTTTATCAGTTGGTGCCTTCGTTGATCTTCAGGTTTTGTCGCTCCATTCTTTATGTCAAATAGAGTACAGATGTGTCACATTCCTTTGTGCTTTTTAAAGATTTAGTAATGACGATACATCATGCAGCAGAAACGTGATTCAAAGGGGTGAATTTAGCAATGTTTAATGCTCACAGCCACAGGGAAGAAGAACACACAGGAGGAAGCCACAGGGGAGAAGTTGTTCTAAGTGATCAAGATGTAAGGTGGGGAGAATGAAGAGAGAAAGAGAATAATGAAACCCTTTTATACATAGGAGTTGAAAAAAGGGAAAATTTTACTTTTTGTCGTGCAATGGACAGCAGACGTTTGCAGAAGTGTAATGACTAAACTTTAGAAAGAATCATAAAAAGCCATTTCTTTGGTAAAAAAATTATTTACCTAAGAAAAAGTGTGAAGATAGTAGCCAGAAAATTTTGTTGGGAATTGGTAAGACCCAATATATATGATAAAGGGGAACTAGATAGTACATTGGCAAGAAAACCGTTACCCTCAGATTACCTTGTAAGATACCATCATTTTGGTGTCAGATATCTCACAACTGCAGCAGGGGCAAGCATGTTAGGGGAAAGGTCCCTCCAAACTAAATCACAGTTGTCAAAATTTGAAGTGACAGTAAAAAATCCACTGAGTTGCGAATATTGGGATTATTTTCTTTTGTAAAATTAAAGGGAGGTGGGTGGCAAAATTGAATCAATTTGCCGATATCACTTGGTAAAATACAGGTCTTCATGAAAATTGCATTGTTTTTGAAATTAAGGAGAGTTGGCAAAATCGAGACATCTTGAGGAATTACCAAAATCTGGGGAGTTTGCAAAATTCAAATCCACTTGGAAAAATACATATTAGTTGCAAAAATTGGGATTGTTTTGTAAGAAATATAAAGATATTAAAAATTTCCAAACATACCTATTTTCCTATAGGACCCTAAAATGTAGAAAAAGAATCCTAAAGCATATTGATGGTGCAATTAGTCACTGAATTTGTATTCATTTCAAGGAAAGATACGATGCAATCAGTCTTGTGGAGTTGGTAAATCGGCGCCTTAGCTTCCTTTGGAGTGAAGAGTAACTCAGTGACTGATTGCATCATCGATATGTTTTAGATTTCTTTTTCTACGTTTTATGGTCCTATAGGAAGATAGGTATGTTAGGAATTTTTTAATTTCTTCATGTCTTTTTTTTTACACTAAATAAAACTACTTTCAAAAACTTTCATTTGATATATTTACTCATAAACATCTACCATATTTTCACCTGTTTTGGATTTGAGTTTAAATTAACCCATGATATTGTAGATGTTATAAGTTTTAATTTGAGATATTTCCTGTTAAGTGAACTGTGTAAAAATTCACTATCCCCCCATTAATCAGGGAGGAATAATGGGACAAAATTCGTAATAGTTTATGACATTCACTACCTGAGCTTTCATTTGACACCTAACCCCTAGCTGTAAGCTCTCACAATCCAAAGATATAGTAAGATGAAAGAAAAGATTTTGGCCTTAAATGGTCTAGAGATTTCAAAATTTCTGATTTAGATTATGCAGGTGATTTGGCCCTGTTGACTACTGATATTAATGAGATGAGACTGGTAAATAGAGTAAGTTTGGTGATAAACAAAGAAAAAACTAAAATGATTAAAATTGGTCAGGCAGATGATGCTTCAGTTGCTTTGAATGGCTGCACTATTGAGCAAGTATCTCAGTTGTATTATCGTAGGAGCTATGTAACAGATACTGGTGATATGCAGCAAGAGATAAATAGAAGAATAGGGATAACCACTGGGACTTTTAAGAATCTATGGAGAGTATGGAAAAAGAGGCATATACACCTAAAGACCAAAATTAGGCTGTATGATAGTTTGGTTCTTTCTAAAGTTAGTTATGGTAACAATTCATGGACCCTTTGTAAACTTAATGCCTTTGATTCTAGATGCTTGAACAGTATCTTGGGCATTAGGTGGTTTGACTTTGTAAGTAATTATGAGGTTAGAAGGACTCATCAACCTCTTTGGAGCAGTATATTCTGCAGAGAGAAACTGATTTGGTTTGGCCTTGTTGCCCATATGCATAGCTACAGATTGGCAAAGAGGATTATGAACAGTGTACCTAAGGTTATCATAGAAAGGGGGAGATCTAGGATGTGATGGGCAGACAATGTCAAGCAGGACCTTGCTAGAATTGGCCTAGGGTGGCCAAATGCAGGAGATGTAGCTCAAAAGAGACACATCTGGAGAGGAAAATTACACAGTGGGGTTGGAACTCTGTAGCAATGCTAGTATACAGCCAATAAAACAAGAATATCATAGGCGACAAACTGATTTAAACAATGCTCAGGTGAAAGTAAGCAGCATGCAGAAAGCAAAAAAAATGGTAATTTTATCAGTTTTCCATAAAATATTTGCGATTAAAGATTTTAATTGCAATTTTTTTAAGGTCACAATTTAAAGAGTGATCTGCAAAGTAGAAATCTCAATGTCCCAAACATGCATTAATATTTATTAATATAAATTATACCATGATTATTACTAATTTTTAAAGAAATAAAATCAAACAAGATATAAATAGTCTCTGATATGATGCACCTAAGGTGCAAAATTTAAGTATGTTCCATAAGAGAAAACAAATCTGAATCATGAGTCAAACAAAACAAATTTCTGCCCCTCCTGCACTGAAAAACTTACCTCTCTGAACTTAAGACCTAAAACCGTCCATACCTTTAAAACTCACCATCACACTCTACACTTTTAAGGCAGCAGGGGTGACTCAGTCGATAGTGCACCAGGTTCGTAATCTGCATTCGAGTTCCAGCTGGGTCACTGTTGAGATTTATCTTTGCAAAATTCCCCACCCTGCCCACTGTTAGTAGGGGACACCGATGGGCTTGGAAAGGCCACCATCTGTCAGATGGAACGTTAAGCAGTGGCCCCGTGTGTGGGAGAGTCTACCCTGTGCATGTTAAAGAACAGGCTAGATAGCCTTGACAGGAGGCTACCGTCTCCCAACAGCTGTTCTAGTGGGTCCCTTCCCCCAACCTTCTCTGAGACTTTGGGGTCCATGTGACCTGGCCATTTAGCCCATAGTGTGCAAAAAAGTGCAACTCAGAAGTAAAACAACCCAACCCATCTAGTAAGTAACCTGAGCGATTTAAAGTGCAGAAATACCCTTATACACAAAGTTAACATGGTGTGTGGTGCTTTTATTTCCGAAAATAATAATTTCAACTGCTTCTGTTAAGAGGGGGGAGGTTTAGGGGGTAAACTCCAAAAATACCCTGAGGAAAAAAATAAAAAAATTAATGAGTTGTGTGAAGTGGTGAAATTGTTTGCTTATACAATTAAAACGACCTTCTTTATCAGAAATTAATTAAAAATAACTTAAAATTCTGTCGTTGAGCAATATAATTTTAAAGTTTTTCCTTCAAACTATTTTCATGTTTTTTAGGAGAAAACTCAGAAGCTTTTTGGCGCTCCATCTTCAGTGAAGTGATGCTATGTAGTGATGTTAAGTCTGTTTAGACAAAGTGCTTCTTTCCACATCATGAAGGGTGATTCCAATGTCTCCGTTGCAGGTGGGGACGGACGTGGTCATTATTTCAATAGTCTTGTGGTCTATGGTTCCATAGAAAGTGGACGCACGTGCAAGCAGTGTGGCGTGCTCGCAGTCGATTGTTGCTCTGTGTTGTACTGCTAGTTCGGTGGCAGCTATCGTTAGCTTCTTTCGGCTGACATCAGTTTGGTGCTCTGTGAACCTCTCTTGTACAGAATGTATGGTTTTGCTGATGTAGTAAACAATGGAATTATATCAGTAAATGCAGGGGAAATTGGAGTACTCCGGAATTTTGAAGTAGGCTAAATTTGTCCCTGTCCCTTTTGATTAATTTCTTCAAATTTGGAGCTGCGCTAAAATCAATTTTGATATTTTGGGTTCTGAGTAATTTGCGGACTGATTCACATAGGACAGGAACGTAAGAAATAGGTCAGGCAAAGGTTGTACATTTCGGGTCAGTGTTTGGGAGGAGAGCCGAATCTCTTCTGTTTTTGTTTCTATATTTACTGATTAATTTGTCTATTGTTGTTGAGTTGTAGCCATGGGAAGCAGCAATGGAATGGATGTTTCGAATTTCTTTCTAAAGCAGCTGCTCATTTGAAGGCACAGCGAAAGCCCTATGTGTGAGAGAATAGAAGGCTGCAATTTTGTATGCCCATGGGGTACGTGAGACTATGCATATGACGGAGGGGATGTAGGTAGGCTTTCGGTATACTGACCTCATCAAGGCTCCAGCATCATCTTTTTGGATGAAAACCTCTAAATTGGGGATGGCACTGCTATTTTCCTCCTCCTTCGTAAAGTGTATCGTAGGACATATATTGTTGGCATAGTCAATGTGACAGTTTAATTGCTCATTGTTGCCATTCAAAATTAAAAATATATCATCGACATAGTGACACCAGAAGAAGGGTAATATTGCTGCTGAATTGAAAAATTTTGTTTCGGGATTTCTTTTAAATCTTGAAACAAATCAAAGACAATCTTGGATATGATGCCAGAAAGGGGTGAGCGCAAGGGGGGGGGGGGGGGGCTGAGTCCTGCCTGTAGCTTTGTTTGCCGAACTGGAAATAGTTGTTTTCCGTGACGAGTTTTAGAGCTTCGTGGCATTGATTTCAGGAAGAGAATATTTTTCCATTTCAATAATTTTTGTCCGAAACAACATGACCGCATCAAAAACTGGAGTAAATGGGAATATCTAAAATAATTTCTCAAAAATTTATACAAATGATCCAGAGTCAATATATTGATGTTTTGTTTTATGAGCTAGAAGTTCTTTTCAATGAGCCGCAATGTCTATTATTTTTATAACAAGCAAAGTTTTAGGGTCAAATTTTACCAGAACACTTCTGTGTTGCATCATGCAAATTGAAGTAAAGAAGATAAATGACTATGTAACCATTTGTCCAATATTTTAGGGCAAAGCCAATTTAAAAGAAATTGCAAAACCCATTTTCATTTCATATTTTTTTTTCCTGTCCTTTAAAAGCACTATATTTTTTATATCAAATAAAAATCATATGGTGTTCCCACTAATTTTCATAAATTTTTCTAATATTAGTTCATGTGATTGAGAAAATAAAAATGTATAACTCTATCATTTAGAATTATTCATTATCAAATGTACTAAATTATTAGGGTGGGGTGACTCAGTCAGTAGCGCACCAGGCTTTTAATCTGTAGTTCCCAGGTTCGAGTCCCAGCTCAGTCAGCATTGAGAATTATCTCCGCAAAATTCCCCACTCTGCCCACAGTCAGTATGGGACACTGATGTGCTTGGAATAGACAACCGTCCATCGGACGGGACTTTAAGCCGTGGCCCCGTGTACGGGAGAGCCATATTCTGTGAACGTTAAAGAACATGCTGGATGGCCTTGATGGAAGGCTACCATCTGTCACCCAACAGCTGTTCCAGTGAGTCCCGTCCCCTCCCTCAACCTTCTCTGAGCCTTCGAATGCTCCTCAGAGGTAAAACCCAACTAAATTATTAAAAATTTCTTTAATTATTGTGAACCAGCCAATGGCAGTACCAAGCTGAAAACACTGGCTCTCATCCGATCACCGAAGTTGAGAGCTTTGGGGCAGTCAGTACTTGGGAGGGTGACCATCTGGGAATAACTGCGTCGTTAGCAAAAAATCTACTGAGGACCCACCATCTTCGCAGATTCTTCTACTATGATGTATTAAACTGACAGGCTCCTGTCAGATTTCTGTGGCAAGCAGCTGCTTCAGGAGGTATTTATTTATTTTTCTTATTGTAAACCACTCAAAAATTAGGAATGTTTTCTTGAATTCTATTTTTTCAATAATATCTTGCATTTAAATAAAATTAATGGATGCATATCATGTTTTATTTTTCAGGTTTTTTGCATATTTACTACATTTTGAACCAAGAATTTACATGCAAAAGCATGAAATTAACCATTTTAATAAATGATTGAGGCACAAATGGTAGTATTGAAAAAAAATTGCCAGAATATGTTTTTGAATATATCTTGCTCTCCTCAAAAAAGAAAAAAAGGTCAGTATAAATGAAAATTTTGCTTAGAATTGTGAAAAATGAAAATAATAAATTTTCTCCTCTATGATTTCACCCGTGTTTATTAAAGTTTGGAATTATAATTGAAAAGAACCATTAAAGCTTTAACGTTTTCATCTCTGGAATTTTCAATTTCTGCGAAGTTATTTCTTACAGTTTTATTACCCAATAAAGTTTTGGCAGAACTGCAGTATTGGGGCAAAGTATATATTTTTAAATAATAATAATCATTTATATTTATGGCGACTTTGTCAGAATTTTATTTTTAATGCAGTGACACGTTTCCATACTTCTTGTTCATTAAATGACGAAATTTGTAGTTGAATTGGGTTTCAGTTCTAGTATTTTGGGCAGAAAATTAACTGATCGTTAACATCAAGATCTCAGTTAGTTGTCAAATCTAGTTCATTTTGTTGTCATTAGATGGCAGCACAAGTAGTGTACACATTTCGAAGATTTTGTATTTCAAATAGGATATTAAAAAAATAAATACCCCCCTCAAGTAGCTGCTTGCCACAGAGGTAAAAGTTTATCAAAACTTACCTTCTACCTTATGGTATCACCGAGTTACAGGATCGTTACACGGTCACATACACTCTAGTTTAAAGTGACCAGATTTTAACATTGGTAAAGCGGGACACCATGAGCGGTCACCATTGGTAAGCGGGACACCATATTTTATTCTTAGTTTATAAATTAAATTAATTTGATTGTTATAAAGTAACTATATTTTAAAAATTATTTTAATTTTAATCCTATGTTTCTTTCTAAATAATAACAATACTAACTTGTATTATTTTTCCTCTGAATTTGCCGTAACGTAAGTCGTAAGTGTCACTTACAAGGCCGGCGCTAGACTTTTTGCCGCCACTATAAAATATAAATAATACGAGTACTGTCTGCTAAATTCAAGAAAATTTATGTATTTATGAAATAAATAAGTAAATTACTTACCTAAATTATCTGAATAGCTGATTTGTTGACATCACTTGTTTAACTAGCACTAGCACGCAGTACGGTCATTGTTCATTAAGTCTAAACAATGGTGATCGAATTCTAACAACTGATCAACAATGCGAACTTTGATAAGCAGTTCTCGATAATCAGTTCTCAACAATTATTTCTTATTATTAAAGTTTAACATTATAAAATTAACAAAAATAATATAAAACTCATATCCTGGCGAAATAGCCACATGGCCGCCGAAAACCGTATATTCCCTTCCCGTTCTCCCGCCGTTCCCTAGCTTGTCGTGCATTCTTTCCAAAAATCGGAACTTTTTTAAAACGCCGCGGGACGCGGGACAAATTGTTAAAAATCGGGACTGTCCCACCAAAAGCGGGACGTCTGGTCACCTTACTCTAGTTCCATAATGCACCATCAAATTAATCCATCCTAATATAGTTTCGTATCAAACAAAAGATTACTTGTTTGGAAATTAACAAACCTGGAACTTCCTACATTATTTCGAATGTTCCGTTTCCGTGACTCCGTTTAATGAACACAATAACTTCGTTGCAACTTTGGAAAATGTGCTGGCGTAACCTGCTGCTTTTAGTCTGCTACATTCCAGGTACATATTACGAACTTCTTTATCACAAACTTCTTTGTCACGGCCAGGCAAAAGGTGTTCTATTAGTGGAAGTAATATTTTGTTCCTTCTTTTCGTCAAATTTCCTACACATTCTTTGTTTTCATGGACGTAGTTCTCTTTATCGAGTGAATTGTTTACTTTTCGACAATTTGAGGTAGTTTGTTTTCTTCATTTAATTTCGAAATTGTAAAATAAATTCGAAATATTTTATTCTATAAAACCGGCAAGAATGACTTTGTATTTTAAAGTTCCAGTGTATTGTAATTCATATATATATATGTAATGATATTATTAATTTTGAGCGCTTACTCGTTTCACAAAAGTTTCAGAGCATTTGTTTGAAAAAAATTTGACACGTTTGCTGCAGTGGAATGAAGTAGGATCTGTGCCATAGGATGTCTCCGTAAGCCCGCTCTGCATAGATTCAGCTGAAATCTAAAGCTGGATCTGCTGGGAACGAAAATTTTCGACATTACCCGAGCCCTAATGAAAAAAAAAGAAATTTCTCCAACAAAAAAAACTAAAAATAATTCACAAATGATTGCCTATTTTTCAATTCTCTGCATTATAGTCTAATATAAAGTTTAAATTAGCAGGCCATTCCTAATCAGCTGGCGCTACAGGCCTCTCCTGTTCCAGACAATTGAAACCGGTTTAATCCAATGGTTTAACCATGATCGAAAGCTGTAGGTTACGTCCTCAGAGCCACAAGAATGACTCAGATAGATGTAAGTACAAATTTTCATAACACTGTCTCCTCATGAAGATGCGTTTTTAACAGCAGCTTAATCATTTGCGATTATTAAAAAATAAGGAAAAATAGCTATTTCTGAAAACGGACAAATATTTAACTACTGTAATTATTGGTTTCTAATGCTACTCGAAAAAAAGTCGCAGTGTGTATTAATGCAGGCATCTGCTGATTTCCTGCACCACATGTATTGCCTTTAAACTCTGGGTAAAGCTATTGCATATTTTCCGTTCTTGACCAGCTTAACATGGCTCCATGGCTGTCCCGCCAATCACAGCAGATGCTGTCTCTGTATATCTGTGTCTAAGACCCACATTAATGTTATTTTTTTGTGCACTTTCATTGAAGTCATCAAAATTTTTTCCCGATTCCTAGAAGTCTTTAAATGCAGTGTGCAGCAATCGGAAGGATTTTGGAAAGTGGGAAAATGATACCGAAAGAGTGGCATATGAAATGAGCAAGGAAACTTCCCTCCTAATCTGTAAGAATAACATGGATTTCCTCATAAATGCAACTTCGCTCTTTCAGTGACTAGAGGGCGCTCGGCTTCTGGACGCTAGAAAAGCTCCATATGGAAACAAAGTTGAAACAAGTTGGTTACGTCACATATCATTTTCCGAAGTACTGACTGCAAAGAGGTAGTATTTGTTGGTTTCATATGAACCCATTTTACGATGAAATAATTATATATATATATAATATTTTATATCTATAATACTAGGTCATATAGGGGAGCTGAAATTGTGTCTCATTATTGCCTTCTGAAAATGTTTTCCAACTTAAACTTAAGAACTGTTGTGCTAAGGTTAAATATTTACCTTTAATTCTGAAAGCTTACCATGACTTAGTCATTATGACAGTCATAGTTTGCTTACTACTGAAGTTAAGGAAGAATGTGACCATTTTAAACGGGCTTTTTTGTAAGCCAACGGTACTCGTTTAACAAAAAAGAGCAGAGGAGACAGAATTATTTGAGTGAATATGTACTTGAGCTTCTTTCATAAAGAAAGAACTGCAGGAATGTTCTTAATACGCTACTAGTCCTAATAGAAAGGATTTGAGAGAGCTTAATAAACATGTAAAGCATCAGTTAGCTGCTGATAACAATCTTTGGCTTGATGGCTTGGCTGATAAAGCCGAGGAAGCAATTAGACACCACAATAGCAGAGAGTTCTACCAGATAGTTAATGATTTATGTGGTAGAAAACGGACAGGTATACAGCGATTGAAGAATAAACAAGTTAAAGTTATAGAAGGTGTGAATTCTGTCATGGCTATGTGGGCTGAGCATTCCAGTAATGTTGTAAACAATGTGATTAATTCTACTCCCATTGTTTGCAATAGACGCATTGGTGGCTTTAATGTTGGCCCTATAACATAATCTTAAGTAATTTTGGCTATTTCTAACTTACTTAGCAGGGGTACTAGCTCTTCTACTTACTTACCAGGGGTAGATGAAATTTCTACGGAAATACTTAGAGCTGGGAATGTTTCGGTTACAACTTGGATGACTGAAATTTTGAATATCTTTTATTATACAGGCTTGGTCCCTAATTATTTTACCAGAGCTATTATTATCCCTATTTTAAAAAAAGGTGATCGCAATTCTTGTGATAAGTAAAGGAGTATCAGCCTACTTTCCAGGTAACATGGATTCGGAATTGGTTGGGATGTTTAGATCACATATTTCCACTCAGGCAGATTAATTTAGAAACCTTTGGTTACTGGCTTTGTTGATATCTAAAAATCATTTTGATTCTGTTGATCATCATAATTTGGTTGATTGTGAGATTCTGAGGCATGCCACAAAAGTTAGTTCAAATAACGAAAGCTCTCTATAATAGCAAATTCACTACAAGGAAAAGGTTTTGGCCTCAAATGGTATGGAGATCTGAGAATTTCTGATTTGGATTATGCTGATGATTTAGTCTTTTTGGCAAATGTTGTTGATGAGACGAACTATTTCATTCGAGCTGTTGATGAGACTGGTAGTAGAGTAGGTTTGGTTATAAACAGACAAAAAACTAAAGTGATGAAAATTGGTCAGATAGGCTGTGATTCAATTAATCTGAAGGGTTGCAATCTTGAGCAGGTGTCACAGTTTAATTATCTTGGGAGCTATGTAACAGATACTGGAGATGTGCAGCATGAGATTAACAGACGAATAGGGATTGCTGCCGGGACTTTTAAGAATCTATGGAGAGTGTGGAGAAATAGGCGTATACACCTAAAGACTAAAATTAGGCTGTATAATAGTTTTGTTCTTTCTAGGGTTAGTTATGGTAGTGAAACGTGGACACTTTGTAAACAAGATAACAGGAAACTACATGCTTTTGATTCCAGATGCTTACGCAGTATCTTGGGCATTAGGTGGTTCAACTTTGTAACTAATGATGAGGTTAGGCAAAGGAGTTTGCAACCTCCTTTAAGCAGCATATTGTGCAGAGAGAGACTCCGTTGTTTGGCCATGTTGCCCGTATGGATAATTATAGATTGGCGTATAGGGTTATGAACAGTGTGCCTAAAGGTCTCAAAAAGAGGGGGAGAACTACGATGCGGTGGGCAGACAATGTCAAACAGGACCTTGTTAGAATTGGTTTGCAGTAGGTAGATGCAGATGTAGCTCAGGACCGATATGCTTAGAAACTAAATTGCATGTTCTGGTTGGACCTACGTATCCCATAGCTGCTTGAGGATGATGAGGATGAGGATTTAAAAATTGAAACAATTATTAAAAAACATAAAAAAAGAGCAAACATATCAATCAAATAAATTAATTTTGTCTTTGGTGTCCAATGTTAAAAAAATTATTTAATAATTTAAAAAAATAAATACCCCCTCAAGCAGCTGCTTGCCACAGAGGTCTGACAGGAGCCTGTCAGTTTATATGCCATAGTAGAAGGTCTGTGAGGATGGCAGGACCTCAGCAGAAAAACGACACATACATCCATGCCTTATCCAGGGCTCGAACCCAGGTCCCTTAGATCAATAGCCAAGCACGCTAACCACTCGGCCATGAGTATAATTAAATAATTACGAATTATAAATATTATAGTTATGTGTTATTAATTCCCCAATCACATCAACAATAAAAAGAAAATTTAGCAAAATTAATAGGAAGAAAATAGTTTTTAGTTGCTAACAAAAATAAAGGATTTTAAAGGACATTGCGAAAAAAAGGGCAACAACGTTTCTCTGAATGTTTTTATAAATATCTACAAGCAGAACGCCTTAAAATTGGGACGAATGGTCATTGTAGCCAATTTCCATTCGGGATTCATTATGTATGATGCAACACAGAACTTTTCTGCTAAAGGTTTTCTTCTATATCTATGTCATTTGTAGAAAAAGAAATGAATATTCTCATTGGAAAAGAACTTTTTGCCCTTAAAATCAAATCATCGATATATTGACTCTGGCTTGTTACTTCCAATTCTAGGAGAAATATTATTAGTTTCATAAGAGTAATAATTTTTCTATTCACAATAACAAGAAATAAATACCCTCTCACCCTCAAGCAGCTGCTTGCCACAGAGGTCTTACAGGATTTCGGTTGGGTTGGGTTGTTTTACCTCTGAGCGGCACTTTTTTGCACACCATGGGCTAAATGGCCAGGTCACAAGGACCGTGAAGACTCAGAGAAGGTTGGGGGAGAGGACCCACTGGAACAGTTGTTGGTATTCAGATGGTAACCTCCCGTCAAATCCATCCATCGTGTTCTTTAACGTTGGATTGTTTACCTCTGAGTGGCACTTTTTTGCACACCATGGGCTAAATGGCCAGGTCACAAGGACCCTGAAGACTCGGAGAAAGTTGGGGGAGGGGACCCACTGGAACAGTTGTTGATAGTCAGATGGTAGCCTCCCGTCAAGGCCATCCATCGTGTTCTTTAACTTTGGATTGTTTTACCTCTGAGCGGCACTTTTTTGCACACCATGGGCTAAACGGCCAGGTCACAAGGACCTCGAACACTCAGAGAAGTTTGGGGGAGTGTACCCCCTGGAACAGTTGTTGGGAGACAGATTGTAGCCTCCCGTCAAGGCCATCCAGAGTGTTCTTTACAACTGGATTGTTTTACCTCTGAGTTGCACTTTTCTGCACACCATATGCTAAATGGCCAGGTCACAAGAACCCCGAAGGATTAGAGAAGGTTGGGGGAGGTGATCCACTAGAACAGCTGTTAGAAAACAGATGGTAACCTCCCATCAAGAACATCTAGAGTGTTCTTTGAGGTGCACAGGGTGCAGCTCTCTCGCAAACAGGTCATGGCTTAACGTCCCATCCGATGGACGGTCGCCAAGCCCATCAGTGTCCCCTACTGACATTCGGTAGGGTGGGGAGTTGTGGGAAGATAAATCTCAACGCTCAGCATGATGGGACTCGAACTTGAAACTACAGATTACGAGCCTGATTGACTCATGAGCTGACTGGCCAACTAAACCACCGCAACCCACAGAGTGACCATTAGAGTCAATGGCTGGAATGAGATTGGCTTCTCTAAGGAACTCTGCTGCAGAGGTTTTACAGATTATCCCATAAGACAAATGACTACACAGTTCAATGCATGCTTTAGAACCGAATTTGGTTTTATTTAAAACTATATTAAGTTACTCAGTTGAATTCCCAAATGCAAATGAGTTGTGGGACTTAACAAGAATTAGCTTGGACATTGAGTGTGTAGCTAAAATATTTTATGATAATTATTCTCCAAAGATTCAGAAAAGCTTGGCATAGCAACAGTTTGTTGATGCTGTAATTGACCTTGAATCTCCACATTCTCTGAGAATGTACGACTGCAAATCACTAAAGTAAGCTGTGGTGCACGTGATAAGATTTAAGTGCTCCAGACATTCTCTCCGGCTTCTGATCAACGAAGGGTAAGAATCGTAACTGCTGAAGAAACAGCATAATGGAAGAGGGACTTACAAGAATTAACCAAAGTCATCCTTGTTTGATGGTCAAGGTTCTAAAGGTCAGAGTTAAGAGTACCTCCCAAAGGTTGGGTTGTTGTACCTCTGAGAGGTACTTTTTTTGCACACAATGCGCAAAATAGCCAGGTCAGAAAGACCCCAAAGGCTCAAAGAAGGTTGGGAGAGGGGACCCACTGGAACAGCTGTTGGGAGACAGATGGTAGCCTTTCGTCAAGGCCATCCAATGTGCTCTTTAATGTGCACAGGGTAAGGCTCTCCTGCACAAGGGAACATGGCTTAAACTCCCATCTGATGGACGGAGGTCTTAACAAGCCCATTGGTGTCTTCAAAGACCATGGGCAGGACAGGGAGATTTCTGGAGATCAATTTCAATGCTGACCCAGCTGGGACTCGAATCTGGGAACTGCAGATGAAGAGCCTGGCATACTTCCGACTGAGACACCTCCTCCCCCAAGGACTTCTGCAGAACAGTGTTGGAATTCCAGCAAACTACAGTAAAACTTACGTATTCCAGCCAACTGCAATAAGAAATGGGCTAAAAGTCCATTTAGGAGAAAACAAAGCAGAGTAACTAACGTAAAAGAGAAGCTGGCAGTTGAATGGCTGACACAAAGGGAAATCGCCCGAGTTTCAAAACTACATGTTGCAGACATGGATTGAGAGTTGAAGGTAGAGTGAATGAAGTGCCTTGTATACATACACACCTCCCCCCCCCCACCCCCGATACGGAACCACCTTGTCCAGGTGGGGGGACTTGAGCGCCTAAATGAAGTTGAAGGCTATGCTGACTGGAGTGGGCAACGGTCAGATAGGCTAAGATGGAAGATGGCTGGACTAAGAGTTCCTGTCACAGAAGCCGAGTCAACTTGGATCTTTATATCCTTGTTTGTGGCTGTCCAGGACATAGATTAAATTTAGGTTTTGACCAATGGATGAGCTTTCCTCCTATAGTACTGTTCGCCATTCGGTAGTCGGGGATTAGGTGTATCTATATGGTACTATCTTACCCCTGACCGTAGATAGTGGTACTGGTAGTGCTTTAGGCGGAACTAGTGCGTCTTGTGATCATAAACAGTGAATTCAGGGTGCCATGAGTTTTGGCCATGAATTTTGGGACACCCTGAATTCGTGGCCCAAAAGTGAGGGGATGGTAGTACACACCGACCGCAAACGCAGTTAGGAGTCGGATCGCGCAGATCGGCGGCTGTGATGGACAGTCGGGCTACCAAATCCTCCGCGGACTGCATGGGCATCTTGTACATGACACTCATCAAATGTCCCCATAGAAAGAAATCTGTACAAGATCGGGCGATCTGGGGGGCCACGGTACCCAATCCATCGGTTCCCAAATGTGGTATGAAGATGCTGACGCACGTCCATACTTTAAATCGGGGGGGGGGGGCACCTATCTGTATAGTACCTAACGGCACCTATCTGGGGCCCCTACTGGCACTGGCTGCGTTTGCAGCCACATATTCTATGACAAATATTGGTGGGTTCGGTGTGTACTACCATTCCCTCACGTTTGGGCCATGAATTCAGGGACACCCTGTATATTTACCTGTATATACACATGAAACAGAAACCACATATTTTTGAAAGATGCCAGTAACGTTTGCAGAAGAATTATTAAAGAATTATATGAGAATATTTGCTTAATGGGCAGAATAGAAAAGTGTTACATTTGGGTAATATGTAGAAAAAGTTCTGTTAAACACTTCAATGTTTTTCCAGAATAACAAAGGACAAATCGTATTTGAAATGAAATATAAGATAATTAGAGAGACACACTTCTGCTAAAGATTCGTTTTCTGACATGCATGAAAGTCAACATCTATCTGTGAATTTGCAATATTTCAAAACAAAGACTTGATTTATTTATTTAGTAGAATTATGACACATCTTTCATATGAAATAGGGGCAGGGGTGGCTCAGTCGGTAGCGTGCCAGGCTCGTAATCCGCTGTTCCCCGGTTCGAGTATCAGCTGGGTCAGCATTGAGATTTATCTCCACAAAATTCTTCGCCCTGCTCATGGTCAGTAGGGGACACCACCGGGTTTGGAAAGGCCACTGTTCATCGGATGGGACGTTATGCAATGGCCTGTGTGTGGGAGAGCCATACCCTCTGTACATTAAAGAACACGCTGGATGGTCTTGACAGGAGGCTACCATCTGTCTCCCAACAGCTGTTCCAGTGGGTCTCTCCCCTCCACCAACCTCCTCTGAAACTTCAGGGTCCTTGTGACCTGGCCATTTAGCCCATGGTGTGCAAAAATGTGCCGGTCAGAGGTAAAACAAACCAATTATATCAGATAAATATTCTTTAGATGATCTTAGTGTGGAAAGTTTTTCTTACATATTTTGCACATATCTACTTTCTTTTTTCGTATTATTCTCACACTTAAAAAAGGAAAAATGTGCTTCGTATATGTGAAGTATGCAGCCAAAGCAGAATCTGTAATATACCAGTTTAAGTTACCCAGAAAACATGTCACATATCTCTGAAATATATAACATGAAATTCTTCAAGAAAGAAGCTGCCTTAAGATCAATTATCGCAGAAACACTATAGAGAAGTTGGGATGTTTTACCACTGAACGGCACCTTTTTGCACACCATGGGTAAATGGCCAGGTTACAAGGATCCCGAAGGCTCAGGTCCTCTCGATTGTTTACATCTGAGGGGAAATTTTTTGCACACCATGGGCTAAATGGCCTGGTCTCAAGGACCCCGAAAGCTCAGGGAAGGTTAGGGGAGGGGACCCACTGGAACAGCTGTTGAGAGACAGATGGTAGCCTCCCGTCAAGGCCATCCAGCGTGTTCTTTAACGTTCGATTGTTTTATCTCTGAGCGTAGCTCTTTTTGCACACCATGGGCTAAATTGCCAGGTCACATGAATAGATGGTCACACAGATGGTAGCCTCCCGTCAAGACTATTTAGTGTGTTCTTTAAGGTGCAGAGTGTATAGCTCTCGCGCATACGGGACCACAGCTTAACGTCCATGCAACAGAGGGCGGCCTATTCAAGCCCAAAGGTGTCACCTACTGACCGTGGGCATATGTGGGGACTTTTCAGGAGTTAAGTCTTAACACTGTCCCAGCTTGGACTTATGTATATATATGAAATGTGGATGAAAGTTGAGATTTACTCATATAAACAAAGTCGATCAGATGGCCCATGGCGTGTTTGCAGGTCATGAGACCAAAGCCTTTGAATAGCTGCAATAAAAGAGCTTTGCAGTTTTTAAGACAGTCGTTAGATGCTGATCTTATGAAAATGGGGTTTAACATGAAAAATAAATGACAACTGGAATCACATCATCTGCATACGTCCTTGACTATCAGGGTAAAAGCTACCATCACTGACAGTCTCGAAACACCATAAAGTAAAAAAATTGAATTATCCATATTGAAAACTACCTGCAGAAAAGTAGTGCAATATGACAAATTCTGAAACTGAATGGATATAATTTTCTGAATTTTGGAATACTTGAAGAGTTGATTGACAACATACAAGCCAGTGCTGAATGTGATTGGGTTGTTTTTCCAGTAAGCAGCACTTTTTTGCACACAATGTGCTAAATGATCAGGTCACAAGGAACCGAATGGCTCAGAGATAGTTGGAAGAGTGCCCACTGTAACAGCTCTTGAGACAGATGGTAACCTCCCACCAAGACCGTCCAAGAGTGTCCTTTAACGTGCAGAGGATATGGCTTTCCCTCACACAGTGCCAAGGCTTAACGTCCTATTCGACAGACGGCTACATTTCCAAACCCATTGGTGTCTCCTACTGACTGTGGGCAGGGTAGGAAGTTTTGCAGAGATAAATCTCAGTATTGACCCAGCTGGCACTGTACCCACTCATTGGGGTAAAAGGAAAGTTCGTCAGTATGGCTTAGAAAATCTATTTAAGAAATAACTTTCAAGCAGATTCGTGCAAAGAAAGGTTTCATGGGAACTTTTTAATAAGCCATGGAGAAACTCTATGAGGAAGACCATACCTCAAAAGAAAGACAACACAGACATTCATGTCTTACCTTGGGGCCAAACCTACGTCAACCGTAACCAAGCGCCCTAACCATAGTACCACCCAGAAAAACTCCTTGTATACTTGAACCAGAGAGGGGCGGAAATCTCAAACATTACTCAATGATTTCGCAGAGAACTTTCACTATGTTAATCACTTGTCTGTTTTGGAATAAGTCACCATTAATCACAAATCATGACGATCACCAGACTCAAAAACATTTTTGAAATCTGAAAGGCTAGTAACCAAAGGTTTCAAAAACTCTAAACATTTCTCAGGAATCTTACTAAGTGATGAAATCTTATCTACATATCCTCTACCGCTTTTGAATCCACACTGCTGATCACGCAGTTGTTCATCAATCAGATTATTTCTATTAAGCACAATCATGCAGATAACTTTACTTGAAGAAAAATCAGGCTGATACTCCTATAGTTATAACAAAAATCATAATCAATTTAAAAAAAAAAATAATAATTGTTCTAGTAAAATCATCAGGAAAATGTCTTCATCAAAAAATAAATACTCCTCAAGCAGCTGCTTGCCACAGAGGTCTGACAGGATCCTGTCAATATATATGCCAAAGGAGATCTGAGAGACATATACATTCATGCCTTACCCAGGGCTCGAACCCAGGTCCCTTAGATCAGTAGCCAAGAACGCTAACCACTTGGCCATAGGACGGCTAGGTGGCGGAAATACTTACAGGTATTACTTATATTATTCATTCTCGTGTTTTGAAATCTAAGGATATATTACAATATAACAATAACAGTGTGTTGTTGAAAAATTTAACAAAAATCGTTAATAATCTGTTCTTTAGTCGGAATTCTAAAACGTATACTTATTTTACTCAAATGGTATAATAAATCTTTGATAATGATTAAAATATGCTTATTAAGATTCAATTTATTGTGAAAAAATATTGCGATTAACACTGGAGCTGTAAATTATTAAAAGAGAGCTTGGCTACTGATCCAAGGGAACTGGGTTCAAGCCCTGGATGCTTGTTTTTCTGGTGAGGTCCTGCCACCCCCAGACTTATATTATGGAATATATACAGTCGCATCAGAGTGATATGACTACCTACCTAATAATGGGAATGGTCACATTATTCTGATACGATTATGTAAACTGACAGGGTCCTGTCAGATCTCTGTGGCAAGCAGCTGTTTGAGAACGTATTTTTTTCTTTAAAGGAAACTCTTTAAATACTAATATTGATAAAAATTCAACTTGGATTTTGTTCAGTACTTTATTTTTTATTACAGTTATAGATAAAAAATTATTAAAAAACTGACAAATCTTCGATTTCTGTTTTCCATTGATATGAGGTAACATGTAATGGTCAGTTGACAATTGATATTTACACATTTAAAAACTTAAACACTACATAGTAGAATTGCAATTCATAAACATTTCCCAGAAAAGTGAAGATTGAAAATAGTTAGCTAAAATAACACGATTCTAGAATAATATAAAAGTTTCTTCAAATATCCTTAACGATGAATGATAACTGGTGCTTTTCAAATTACAGAAAACATTCATTTGCAGTGTTTCCTGTCAATGCATCACTATTATTATTTCTTTCAACAATTTTATGAAATTAAGACTTCATTGAGGTTCTTTTTTTGTTCCTTTTCTCGTTAGAATTAAATTTTGAATTATTCTCCGGTGTCCTTTTTTTTTGTAGAAGTCTTATTCCCAAAGTTGTTCAAGTGTCCAAATACTTTTCAAGAAATTGATAAAAATTATAACTTAAAACACGTTTGGAAATATTTTTATTATAATTTTATATGGTACTATAATTTTTAATGGAATATGTTTATATATTAATTTTTTGGAATAGATTTATATGGTACTGCTGCGTTATGAAAATAAGAAGATCGTCAGTCAATCATTTCTTTATTTTTCTTAAATTATCGTATTTAAAATTAACAAAATTTTTTGGCATCATTGCTCAACTGAAAACCGACATCGGAAATCTCAATCAGAAAAGTCGATTTTTCTCATCATTGAGGGAAAATTTCAAATACGCAATCAACTACAATTTAGGTACTTCATGGAGAGTCATTTATTTTCCACAAAGGATGCTTCTGTTTCATCTGTATCATAAATTAAGCATTGTCTGCTCTGTTTCGATAAGATTTTATTACATATTTCAAACATATGGCTTGTCTTCTGTGCTTGGTAGAACATGTCATTAAAGCACACGTTTCACTGAACAAAGAGTTTTTCAAATATTTCACTTTCATGTGATTTCTGTTTCTTCTGTATATTGTTATGATGTATATTTATGCAAATATCTGGTTAGCTAGTTCAGAGACACCTTTTATCTCTTGGCAGAAAATGCCCCTGAGAATAAATCTTAATCCAAATCATTCTTTTACCTAGTTCACAGAAATATAGCATCTCTTTTCCTGCAGTAAAAACGGCAATTAACATTCTGTGGTTTTTGATTATATATGAGGCTGCTTCGTTTGTCTTTCCCTTATTGATATTCAAAGCCAGGCACTGTCTTAAAACTTCTTTCCATATTTCACAAACATGTAACTACTTCTTCCTGTGCAGAAAAAAAATGCCTACAGAAGGTAAATTTTCATTCAAATTTGGTGAGATATTTTATATTTGCCGTCCCGTGGCCGAGTGGTTAGCACGCTTGACTACTGATCTAAGGGACCTGGGTTCGAGCCCCGGAATTTAGGCATGGATGTGTGTGTCGTTTTTCTGTTGAGGTCCTGCCATCCTCTCAGATCTCCTACTTGTGGCATATAAATTGACAGGCTCCTGTCAGACCTCTGTGGCAAGCAGCTGCTTGAGGGGGTATTTATTTTATATTACGATGGTTTTTCTGTGTGCCAGAAAATTATTATGGAGGGCCGATTTTTGTGAAATTTTATTGTTAATATTTCTCATAGTTGTGGCTTTTGTTTTGAAGAACCGAAAAACGGATATTTAAACGAGCTTTCTGTAAAAATTTCTTCTCACGTATTTCACCAATATATGGCTTCTCTTTCCATGTGTCTGAAAGTATCAAGAGAGATACAGCTGTGTATATATATATATACAGGGTGATTCAAAACTTATCGTTCAAATTTCGTGGGGAGGTAGGGAATACGTCAGGAAACCAATTTCACATAGGAAAGTATGTCCACAAACGTCATCTACATGAACAAAATGGACAAGTAAGGTAAACACAAGGAAACAGTACAGTTAGGTGGTAACGAATGTGACTTTTATTCCAACATGGTAAAGTACAGTTTCACAGTAGGTGCTCAAAATTGCGACCATTTACACGGACACAGGATTCACAGCACCGTTGCATTGACCGCTGAACATTTTTAAAAACGCCTGGCATATCACGGAAAATGCCTGCGGCGCCCACTATTCGTACAACAAGGTCCATTTCACTGTCAACGGGGGTCTCGAACACATGGTCTTTCATGCCCCCCACAAAAAGAAATCCATGGGCGATAAATCAGGTGACCTGGTGATCGGTCCACCTCTACCGATCCATCTCCGAATGTTCGGTTCAGGTAATCACGCGCAACAACTGTGCTATGGGCTGGAGCCCCATCATGTTGATACCACATATCTCGGCGGATATGCGCAGGAACAGTGCCCAGAAAAGTCGGTAACACTGTCTCGAGAAATATTAGGTATTTCCGGCCGTCCAATCGGGACAGTAGCAAGTAAGGTCCCAACAAACAGTCACCAATGATTCCAGCCCACACATTTATGGCAAAACGATGTTGCGCAGCATGACTTCTCGTACCATGCGGGTTGTTGTAAGCCCACACATGTGAATTGTGTGTATTGAACACACCTTCACGACTGACTGAAACTTCATCTGTAAAAAGGGCAGAAGCTGGAAAACTGGGGTCCACAGCACCTTTCTGCATGAACCATTATGCAAATTCCACACGCTTCGGATAATCGTTAGGATGCAGTACCTGCACCCTTTGCAGATGGAAAGGATGCATACGCTCCTCGTGCAGTATCCGCCACACTGCTGACTGAGAGACCCCAAGTTGCTGAGCAACAGCTCGCGTGCTGGTATTCGGATTATCTTCGATGGACTGTAGGACTTCTTCTGCAACGTTGACAGTCCGCGTCAGTTGTCTTCTCCCCGTATCCTGCATGTTGCTGCACAGTGAACCACGTTCGCACAGATTGCGATGCACACATGCAAACATTTGATGCTGCGGTATTCTTCTGTTGGGGTATCGGTCTTCGTAAACTTGCCTAGCTCGGCGGCTGCTTTCGCCAGCTGCCTCATATGCAAGATGCATATCCGCTAGCTCTTGATGTGTAAAACGATTCATCTTATCACTAGTAAGTCAGGTCGTACACTGATGACAGCGGGAGTGGTCGGGCAAGCTGTACACTGGTTGGGTACACACAGCGCCCTCTACATACGCATGCGTACATTTGCGGACATTCTTTCCTATGTGAAATCGGTTTCCTGACGTATTCCCTACCTCTCCATGAAATTTGAACGATAAGTTTTGAATCACCCTGTATATTGTGTATTTTACATATATCAGATATCAGATATATACATATATATATATACATATATCAGATATTTACATATACCTATGTAGCTTTTATTTCATGTTTGTCAAAAAATGAATCAAGAAGTCTCTGTGTAAAAATTTTCTTAAATATTTCCATGGAAATTCATTTGTCTTCCATGATATAAAATTTCAACAAATTACTTTGTTTCACTGCAAACATTTGCTACATATTTCACAACTGGAATAGCTTTACCTTTATGTTCCTCAAAAGATAACTTTCAACAATTATATTTCTGCAAATATTTACTTGGATATTCTACAGATATGTGGTTTTACTTTCATGCATAATGAATAACACTTTAGTTATGACTTTTGTGCATATTTCATGTTACATATTTCACACTCAAGTGTCGTGTCACAATCAATGACAGCAAAATGAATACGAATACAGGCTTTGTACGAATATTTCTATATATATGGATATTTCATCGCCATGTGTCATTTCCTTTCA
>JAWZYU010000522.1:52200-116429 GCA_038380435.1 Ryuthela nishihirai
GTCTTTTTCTGTCAGAGCTTTATTTCTTCCCACATTTGCCGCGATTGATGGATGTGTTTTTGAGACAATTAGGAGACCTGGGATATTATTGTGCCCAGTGATTTTCCGCTGAGCGTTTAGGGCTTTTGTAGCACTTCATAGTGAGGTAGAAGGCTTATTCAGTAATAAATTTTGCATGCATATGCATGTTTCAAGGCACTTCATGCATGATGCAGTGTTCGTAATAATCTCGTCAGGCAGTGTGTATTAGAGGTTGGGGTATTTTTTACCTCTGAGCGGCACTTTTTTGCACACATGGGCTAAATGGCCAGGTCACAAGGACCCCGAAGGCTCAAAGAAAGTTGGGGGATTGGACTCACTGGAACAGTTGTTGGGAGACAGATGGTAGCCTTCGGTCAAGGCCATCCAGCGTGTTCTTTAATGTGCACAGGTATAGCACTTTTTTGCATACAATGGGCGAAATGGCCAGGTCACAAGGACCCCGAAGGCTCAGAGAAAGTTGGGGGAGGGGACTCACTGGAACAGTTGTTGGGAGACAGATGGTAGCCTTCGGTCAAGGTCATCCAGCGTGTTCTTTAATGTGCACAGGTATAGCACTTTTTTGCATACAATGGGCGAAATGGCCAGGTCACAAGGACCCCGAAGGCTCAGAGAAAGTTGGGGGAGGGGACTCACTGGAACAGCTGTTGGGAGACAGATGATAGCCTTCGGTCAAGGCCATCCAGCGTGTTCTTTAATGTGCACAGGTATAGTACTTTTTGCACACATTGGGCTAAATGGCCAAGTCACAAAGGTCCCAGCTCAGAGAAGGTTGTGAGAGGGGACCAACTGGAATAGCTGTTGGGAGACAGATGGTAGCCTCCCATCAAGGCCATCCAGCGTGTTCTTTAATGTGCACAGAGTATGGCACTTTTTTGCGCACAATGGGCTAAATGGCCAGGTCACAAGGACCCCGGAGGCTCAGAGAAAGTTGGGGGAGGGGACTCACTGGAACAGCTGTTGGGAGACAGATGGTAGCCTTCGGTCAAGCCATCCAGCGTGTTCTTTAATGTGCACATGTATAGCACTTTTTTGCATACAATGGGCTAAATGGCCAGGTCACAAGGACCCCGAAGGCTCAGAGAAGGTTGGGGGAGGGGACCCACTGAAACCTGTTGGGAGACAAATGGTAATCTCCTGCCAAGGCCATCCAATGTGTTCTTTAAAGTGCACAGGGTATGTCTCTCCCGCACACGGAGACACGGCTTAACACCCCATCCGACGGACGGCGGCCTTTACAAGCCCATCGGTGTCCCCTGTTGACCGTGGGCAGGACTGTGGAGTTTTGCGGAGATAAATCTCAACGCTGACCCAACTGGGACTCAAAACTGGGAACCGCAAATTACAAGCCATCCCTGACCTCTTATATCAGAAGATATATGAATAATTTATAATTTCTACTTTACGAGAAGGGCTTCCAAAAAGGAACTAAAAATGATATTAAAATCCTTTGCAGGATTGAAATCTAAAGTGGCATTTAGTGGTTATGAAAAGTTACAAAGACAGAAATGTTAACGCAGCTAGCAGATTAGATAATTTTCATTAAAGAAAAATAATAAATATCCCCTCAAGCAACTGCTTGCCACAGAGGTCTGACAGGAGCCTGTTAGTTTGTATGCCATAGTAGAAGGTCTGAGAGGATGGCAGAACCTAAGCAGAAAAACGACATAAACCGCCATGCCTTAACCGGGACTCGAACCCAGGTCCCTTAGATCAGTAGCCAAGCGCGCTAACCACTCGGCCATGGGACGGCTAAAAATACCCCCTCAAGCAGCTGCTTGCCAGAGAGGTCTGACAGGAGCCTATCAGTTTATATGCCATAGTAGAAGGTCTGTGAGGATGGCAGGACCTAAGCAGAAAAACGACATAAACCGCCATGCCTTAACCGGGACTCGAACCCAGGTCCCTTAGATCAGTAGCCAAGCGCGCTAACCACTCGGCCATGGGACGGCTAAAAATACCCCCTCAAGCAGCTGCTTGCCAGAGAGGTCTGACAGGAGCCTATCAGTTTATATGCCATAGTAGAAGGTCTGTGAGGATGGCAGGACCTCAGCAGAAAAACGACACAAACAACCATGCCTTACCCGGGGCTCGAACCCAGGTCCCTTAGATCAAGTAGCCAAGCGCGCTAACCACTCGACCATGGGACGGCAATTTTTCATTAACATCAGATAATTTTCCTCACAATTCTACAAGCTTATTTTTCATGCGTAATACCTAAAGTCATTGACATGATGATAAGAGTTGAAATCATGCAATGGGCAAGTGTTATTTCCCCCTATGTTCCACGATTGGTTTATACAACTTTCTTTTCTGTATTTTCCTCGAAAACAGCCATCGTTGTTGTTACACGTTACGTTCCAATGAGATTTCCTTCTTCAAGCTTTCTCAATACAAAATTTTGATGTGAACATTATATTAGTTCGAAAAGGTTGAATAAGTTTATCCAGATTGTTTTTTTTTTTAATTATTTTGGATTAATGTTCGCCCATGTGTGTTTTGAGTGTATATGATGGTGTTGGGGAGTTATAATATATATAATATTATATATATATTTCCTGTTTTATTATACATATTTTTCCATGAGTCTCTGCATTTAAGTTTGAGTTTAAATGTTTGATTTGCTAGTTTAATAACACAGATTTTAGTGTTGAAAGTTTTTCTATTTTTATATATATGTTTTTTTTTTTCTTTTTTATATATATATATTTTTCGTCTCGGACTAAAGGGTGTTGTTTTACTTTATTTTTATTTATTTTTATTATAGTTATTTATTTTTATTATAGTTATTTATTTTTTTGTAAAGTATTTTATATTTGTTTGTGTTTTTTATTTATATTTTTTTAAAGTATTTTGAATTATGTCTTTTCATATTTTTTTCTCATGTAGTTATAAGTATTTTATTGATTTTTTTGGAGTATTTTAATTATTATTATTTTTTAAGGTATTTTCATTAATATCTTTTCATTTTTTTCTATTTTTTTTTGTTTTAATAATTTTTTTAAGTTATACCTTTATTTTTTTGTATATATCATTTTATTTTTGGTTTGATTTTGTTTATTGTCATAAATTTTTTTTTGTTTATTTAACTTTTCTTTTTTTTCCCCTTTAAAAAAAAATTAGTTTTTTATTTTTTAAATTTTAAAATTTAAAAAAAATTAGTATCTTTTTTTTCCCCTTTAAAAAAAAATTTTTTCCCCTTAAAAAAAAAAAGGCATATGCACAGTGAGGGTGATGAGTGTGATTTTTAATGTTTGGGCCAAGAAGGACTGGGTTCAAGTGAATTTATGGGAGTGTAATTTTTTTTTATAAATGCGAGTGAATGGGTGTGAGAGATGTTGGGATTCCCATTTTTAAATTGTTTTTCCTCCTTTATTTTTTTACTTTTTTCCCCTGTGATTAATGGCAGGACGAAAACAGCCAAGTTGAAAATGGAAAAAAGTTTGGTTACGAAAGATTCCGACCGAATTCCTTTCCTGTACCTGTTTACAACATCTGCTGCCAGATGCCGAAAGGAAACAATTAGTTTTCTCGCATTCCAAAACAAAATTTCGAGTCGTTGGTTAGTTATTGCATTTCTTTAAAATTCTTTTTCGGTATTAAAAAAGATGATTTATAAGGAAAACATTAGGAATTTGCTTGAAAATGAATCAGGTTTTAGTTTATAGTTCTGATGTTATCTGTTACGTTGAACAAAGAAACGCACGAGACGGTGTTCGTAGGTCAGTCACTCTGGCAGGTCATGCTCTGGTAAAGAGTTGTTGTTGCCAAGTACGCGTCAATGATAACTTAGAACTGAGTAGACGTTCTTAGGTAAATAATAGGTTGATAATTAGGTTAATAATCTATTAAAATAATAATTTAATATAATAATAATAATAATTAATTTAATATTTATAACCTATTATAATAACCTAATATTTAATAATTAGGTTGATAACCTAGCTTAAAAGATCTTAAAACTATTTCATCAACGGCGTTTCTATTAAACTCTTTTTGATAACTACAAAGTCAATCGCTTTTAGTGAATGCAGGTACACCTCATATAGTATTCCAAAAGAGGTCTAAAAGAAGTCTAAAAATGAAAAATTGTTAAATTGCTATAAGTTGGGTTGTTTTACATCTGAGTGTCATGTTTTTTCTTTTGCATACAATGGGCTAAATGGACAGGTCACAAGGACCCGTAGGGATCGCAGAAGGTTGGGGGGGGGGTGAGGTCACCCACTGGAACAGATGTTGGGAGACAGGAAATTAAAATGAATGACGAAACTAAGATACTCCTCAATACATGGACTGTACAGTCGCTCAAAAAAGTATCCGAACACTATGTTTGATTACAGAATTCAGAAAAAATATCTGGCAACGACTTTTTTTAGAAATTAGTCATCTGTCAACCTTCGTGTACTCTACACAAAGGTTGCCAGATCACTAATTTCTAAAAAAAACGTTGCCAGGTATTTTTTCTGAGTTTTTTAAACAACTATAGTGTTCGGATACTTTTTTGAGCGACTGTACTACATCTATAGGGATAATGACAAAATCTCCACTTAGATTTTGTAGATTATTAACCTACGTCGGCAGCACCATATAGATACAGCTCACCCCACGACTACCTACTGCGAACAGTACTATAGAAGTAAAGTTCATCCATCAATCCGTCGAGGTCATGCGGCCTATTCTTTAAAGAGCGGAGGGTATGGCACTTTTTTATACACAGTGGGCTAAATGGCCAAGTCACGAGGACCCTGAAGGCTCAGAGAAGGTTGGGGGGAGGAGACCCACTGGAACAGTTGTTAGGAGACAGATGTTAGGCTCCCATCAAGGCCAACAAGGGTGTTCTTTAACTAGATTGTTTTAACTCTGTGTGGCACTATTTTGCACTCAATGGGCTAAATGACCAGGTCACAAGGACCCTGAAGACTCGGAGATGGTTGGGAGGAGGGGACCCACTGGAACAGTTGTTAGGAGACAGATGATAGGCTCCCGTCAAGGCCAACAAGGGTGTTCTTTAACTAGATTGTTTTAACTCTGTGTGGCACTATTTTGCACTCAATGGGCTAAATGACCACGTCACAAGGACCCTGAAGACTCGGAGATGGTTGGGAGGAGGGGACCCACTGGAACAGCTGTTAGGAGACAGATGTTAGGCTCCCATCAAGGCCAACAAGGGTGTTCTTTAACTAGATTGTTTTAACTCTGTGTGGCACTATTTTGCACTCAATGGGCTAAATTGCCAGGTCACAAGGACCCTGAAGACTCGAAGAAGGTTGGGGGGAGGGGACCCACTGGAACAGTTGTTAGGAGACAGATGTTAGGCTCCCATCAAGGCCAACAAGGGTGTTCTTTAACTAGATTGTTTTAACTCTGTGTGGCACTATTTTGCACTCAATGGGCTAAATGACCAGGTCACAAGGACCCTGAAGACTCGGAGATGGTTGGGAGGAGGGGACCCACTGGAACAGTTGTTAGGAGACAGATGTTAGGCTCCCATCAAGGCCAACAAGGGTGTTCTTTAACTAGATTGTTTTAACTCTGTGTGGCACTATTTTGCACTCAATGGGCTAAATGACCAGGTCACAAGGACCCTGAAGACTCGGAGATGGTTGGGAGGAGGGGACCCACTGGAACAGCTGTTAGGAGACAGATGATAGGCTCCCATCAAGGCCAACAAGGGTGTTCTTTAACTAGATTGTTTTAACTCTGTGTGGCACTATTTTGCACTCAATGGGCTAAATGACCACGTCACAAGGACTCTGAAGACTCGGAGATGGTTGGGAGGAGGGGACCCACTGGAACAGTTGTTAGGAGACAGATGTTAGGCTCCCATCAAGGCCAACAAGGGTGTTCTTTAACTAGATTGTTTTAACTCTGTGTGGCACTATTTTGCACTCAATGGGCTAAATGACCAGGTCACAAGGACCCTGAAGACTCGGAGATGGTTGGGAGGAGGGGACCCACTGGAACAGCTGTTAGGAGACAGATGATAGGCTCCCATCAAGGCCAACAAGGGTGTTCTTTAACTAGATTGTTTTAACTCTGTGTGGCACTATTTTGCACTCAATGGGCTAAATGACCACGTCACAAGGACCCTGAAGACTCGGAGATGGTTGGGAGGAGGGGACCCACTGGAACAGTTGTTAGGAGACAGATGTTAGGCTCCCATCAAGGCCAACAAGGGTGTTCTTTAACTAGATTGTTTTAACTCTGTGTGGCACTATTTTGCACTCAATGGGCTAAATTGCCAGGTCACAAGGACCCTGAAGACTCGAAGAAGGTTGGGGGGAGGGGACCCACTGGAACAGTTGTTAGGAGACAGATGTTAGGCTCCCATCAAGGCCAACAAGGGTGTTCTTTAACTAGATTGTTTTAACTCTGTGTGGCACTATTTTGCACTCAATGGGCTAAATGACCAGGTCACAAGGACCCTGAAGACTCGGAGATGGTTGGGAGGAGGGGACCCACTGGAACAGTTGTTAGGAGACAGATGATAGGCTCCCGTCAAGGCCATTCAGTTTGACGTTCACAGGGCATATTCTCCTGCACTCGGGACCACGGCTTAACGTTCCATCCGAGTGACAGAGGCCATTCCGAAACCAGTGGTGTTTCCTACTGACCGTGGGCAGAGTATGTAGTGGGTGGGTGGGAGTGTAGTTGTATGAGGGGGAGGGCAGTTAACGGAAATAAATCTGAAAGCTGTCACAGGTGGGACTCGAGTCTGGGAACCGCAGATGTCGTTACTGACTGCTGAGTTAACTAAATTTTTTATCAGCTTTTCCAGGGCTGGAAAATTATTCCTCCTGCCTCCCCCCCCCCTCTCCTCTGGCGCCCTTTGAAAAATGGATAATGACGTACATGGGAGTAGTTGTGGGGGTTGGGTTGTTTTACCTCTGAGCGGCACTTTTTTCCACACTATGGGCTAAATGGCCAGGTCACATGGACCCCGAAGGCTCAGAGAATGTTGGGGGAGGGGACTCACTGGAACAGTTGTTGGGAGACAGATGGTAGCCTCTCATCCAGTTGGGTTGTTTTATCTCTGAGAGGCAGTTTTTTGCACACAATAGGTTAAATGGCCAGGTCACAAGGACCCCGATGGCTCAGAGAAAGTTGGGGGAGGGGACCCACTGGACAGTTGTTGGGAGGAAGATGGTAGCCTCCCATCTAGTTGGGTTGTTTTAACTCAGAGCGACACTTTTTTGCACACCATGGGCTAAATGGACAGGTTACAAGGACCCCGAAGGCTCAGAGAAGGTTGGGGGAGGGAACCCACTGGAACAGCTGTTCGGAGACAGATGGTGGCCTCCCGTCAAGGCCATCCAGTGTGTTCTTTAACGTGCACAGAGTATGATTCTCCCGCACACGTCGCATCTGACGGACGGCGGCATTTCCAAGTCCATCGGTGTCCCCTACTGACCGTGGGCAGGGCGATAGCTATGAGGGAAGACTCCCCCCAAAAGTAAATAGGAGTTGACAAATGATGCCACATGATAAAATACAGGTGAGTTGTAAAAATTGGCAATTTTTATGAAATTAAGGAGAGTTGGCAAAATTTGAAGCTACTTGGTAAAATCTAGGGAAGTTGGCAAAATCGAGGCAATATGGCAAGATCTTGGGAAGTTGGCAAAATTCGACGTGACTTGTTAAAATTCAGGTGGGATATATAAAAACTGGGATTTTTTCCATGTTTTATCCCATCCTCCTCCTGAACTAGATCCTAGGTACTGTCACTCAAAAAAATATCCGAACACTATGGTAAATTACAGAATTCAGAAAAAATATCTGGCAACGATTTTTTTAGAAATTAGTGATCTGGGAACCTTCGTGTACAGTACACGAAGGTTGATCACTAATTTCTAAAAGAATCGTTGCCAGATATTTTTGGGGAGGGGGTGGCTCAGTCGGTAGCGCGCCAGGCTTGTAATCTCCAGTTCCCAGGTTCGAGTCCCAGCTGGGTCAGCGTTGATATTTATCTCCGCAAAAAAACTCCCAACCCTGCCCACGGTCAGTAGGGGACACCGATGGGCTTGGAAAGGCCGCCGTCCTTCGTATGGGACGTTAAGCCGTGGCTCCGTGTGCGGGAGAGCATACCCTGTGCACGTTAAAGAACACGCTGGATGGCCTTGACGGGAGGCTACCACCTGTCTCCCAACAGCTTGTTCCAGTGGGTCCCCTCCCCCAACCTTCTCTGAACCTTCGGGGTCCTTGTGACCTGGCCATTTAGCCCATGGTGTGCAAAAAAGTGCCGCTCTGAGTTAAAACAACCCAAATGGATGGGAGACTATCATCTACCTCCCAACAGCTGTTCCAGTGGGTACCCTCCATCAACCTTCTCTGAGCCATCGGGGTCCTTGTGACCTGGCCATTTATCCCACTGTGTGCAAAAAACTGCCTCTCAGAGATAAAACAACCGAACTGAATGGGTGGCTACCATTTGTCTCCCAACAGCTGTTCCAGTGGGTCCCCACCCTCAACCTTCTCTTACCCTTTGGGGTCCATGTGACGTGGTCATTTATCTCATTATGTGCAAAAAAGTGCCGCTAAGTGGTAAAACAACCCAACTGGATGGGAGGTTACCGTCTACCTCCCAACAGCTGTTACAGTGGGTCCCCTCCCTCAACCTTCTCTGAGCCATCGGGGTCCTTGTGACCTGGCCCTTTAGTCCATGGTGTGCAAAAAAGGGCCGCTCAGAGGTAAAACAATCAACCAAACAAAGCCAAATATTTTTTTCTGAATTCTGTAATCAACCATAGTGTTCGGATATTTTTTAAGCGACTGTAAGTTCCTGACAGAGACATAATTAAACACATATAAAATACTATTTTTCTCAGTTGGCAAAATGTGATTTTCGAGTTGTAAAAGTTTTCTTCTCTCTGTACCCGCAACCATTAGGCCCTTAATGACGTATGAAATGTGCAAGACTGAATTTATTTTTCCTGACTTTTTTTTGCCTGACACTTGAAAACTAAAAAAGCTGGTGGAAATAAGAAGCTTTATTTTGATTTCGAATTCAGTAAATCGGATATCTTCTTATCAGTTAGATAAGCGTCTTTCTTAATGTAAATATTTTCATTCGGTGACATATACGCTTATCTCAAGTGCTGTAAATCAATCCAAATCCGACTTCAACCGAGTCGTTCATCTTGGAAAGGCGCCCTCTAGTGTAGCTTAATTAAAAAAAAAGGCGGTTGGTTTTTACTCAGACTTAGAGGTCGTTGTCTTGAGAGTAAAGTTCACACAAAACGGCTTTGCAAGAAGGAAAGGCCGAGTTGTGTTCCCTAAAGTTTACGAAAGGGAATTAGAAATACCGGGATTGGAATCTAAAGTGGCTTTATTACAGTTTATGGAAAGTTTACACAGATAAAAATGTTGACGCAACTAGCAGATTGGTTTAATGGAAAGCTTTCAGAAGTGGAATGTGTTGCATCCATGAGAGGCAATTAATTAGCTGTTAGCAGTTTTGGGTTGGGTTGGTTTACCTCTGAGAGGCACATTTTTGCACACCATGGGTTAAATGGCCAGGTCTCAAGGACCACCGAAGGCTCAGAGAAGGTTGGGGAAGGGGACTCACTGGAACAGCTTTTGGGAGACCGATGGTAGCCTCCTGTCCAGTTGAGTTGTTTTACTTCTGAGCGACAGTTTTTTGCACACAACAGGCTGAACGGCCAGGTCACAAGGACCCCGAAGGCTCAGAGATGGTTGGGGGAGGGGACCCAATGGAGCAGCTGCTGGGGGACAGATGGTAGCTTCCCGTGCCCGTCTAGGCCATCCAGCGTGTCCTTTAACGTGCACAGGGTATGGCTCTCCCATACACGGGGCCACGGCTTAACGTCCCATCCGACTGACTGCGGCCTTTCCAAGGCCATCGGTGTCCCCTACTGACCGTGGGCAGGGCGGGGAGTTTTACGGAGATAAATCTCAAAGCTGACCCAGCTGGGACTCGAATCTCGGAACTGCAGATTACGAGCCTGGCGCGCTACCGACTGAACCACCCACGCCCCCTAACAGTTTCGGAAATGGGTATTTTTAATTACTGGCTACTGGAAATTGGGTACGGCAAAACACATCTATTCTGTGATGTATTTTGTTTCTATTTTATGATGATCCTAAAAAAAATACCACGAAAATGTCAGATTATTTTTTTCGTCACACACATGTGCAATAATTGGGATGGTACTTGTCTGGAATGGTTTATGTTACCCTTTTCTCATCTTCGGAAGAGTGGGACGCCATCCTATTTCCCACATCGCAATTTTTTCCATCATTGTTACCCTAGGGCAGTGGTTCTGAACCTTTCATGATTCACGTACAGTCGCTCAAAAAATATCCGAAAAATATGGTTGATTACAGAATTCGGAAAAAATATCTGGCAACTTTTTTTAAGAAATTAGTGATCTGGCAACCTTCGTGTATAGTACACAATGGTTGCCAGATCACTAATTTCTAAAAAAAGTCGTTGCCAGATATTTTTCATGAATTCTGTAAACAGCGATAGTGTTCGGATATTTTTTGAGCGACTGTACGTACACGAAGGTTGCCAGATCACTAATTTCTAAAAAAAAAATCATTGCCAGTTTTTTTTTATGAATTCTGTAATCAACCATAGTGTTCGGATATTCTTTTGAACAACTGTACCCCCTGGAAATGTGTATGCAACTGGCGTACCGCTTGTATAGATAAAACCATAGTTATATTATAATAATGGGAATAAAACAAAATATAATAAGCACGGTCGAACACCTCAATTCCATTGTCATCAACAAAAGAAAGAAACGGAAGACAGTACTGTAAGCGTTTTTCATGGTCTGGTTCTTTCCAGTTCATGAAAGACATCAATGCGGTAGGCATGAAATTTTAACTTCTTTGTAGCCCTGAACTGGTACGCTACAAAAAAAAGCTCTCACCGCGAAGTGATATTTCTTCCACATTGGTTTAGTTGTTAAAAATTAATGTTTGCGGTGAATATCACAATAGTAAGTTGGGTTGTTTTACCTCTGAGCGGCACTTTTTTGCACACCATGGGCTAAATGGCCAGGTCACATGGACCCCGAAGGCTCAGAGAACGTTGGGGGAGGGGACCCACTGCAACAGCTGTTGGGAGACAGATGGTAGCCTCCCGTCAAGGCCATCCAGCGTGTTCTTTAACGTGCACAGGGTATGGCTCTCCCGCACACGGCTTAACGTCCCATCCGACAGACGGAGGCCTTTACCAAGCCCATCGGTGTCCCCTACTGACCGTGGGCAGGGCGGGGAATTTTGCGGAGATAAATCTCAACGCTGACCTAGCTGGGACTCGAACCTGGGAACTACAGATTACGAGCCTGGCGCGCTACCGACTGAGCCATACCCGCCCACAATAGTAAGTTCATTTCAGCTTATTTTAGAAGTCATAGAGCTTGGAATTAGCTACCCTTTGACATAATTAATTAATTTTTTATTATAAAGAAGGTACTCCCTACACAAAAGACGGAGATAGCACAGAATCTATATTAGGCTTGTTCCGATTTCTCATATAACGTACTTAGCAGTCAGGTACTTTAACCGCTAGACCAGGTAGGGCTTTTGTTGTACCAAACCGTTGTATTTTTGTACAATTTTGTAGGACAATTGTGTGACAAATATTTGAGAACAGTGCGAATGTATTTCTTAGGGACGTATCCAGGGGTAAGCACCCCCCCCCCCCGAAAAAAAATCCGTCTTATGCGAAATCTCAAACATGTCTACCTACTTTAAAATCGAACACAGTTGTCATTGTATAATGTTTTTTAGACCTATATTTTATATCCGATACTAAAAGTAGAATAAAAAAGGCAACTGTAAAATCTAATTCCATATCTAATGGATATAAAGGAAGTTTGTGTGTCTGTCTGAGAGGTTACAAACGCACTCATCCAGGTAAAGAATATAGACTCTGTGCAAAACCTCTGGGATCAACCAAAATTTAATTGGGCAAATTTGACTTTCTCATAATCTCCATAGACTTAACATTAACAGTTGGAAGTTATTCCAAATAAATGTTGCCACTAATGAATTTGAAAAAAAGGAATAACTGAAACTGAACTAATATCTAACTTCGCGTGATTCAACATTAAGATTTGAAAGTTATTCAAAACAACTGTTGCCACCATTAAATTTGAAATAATGAATGCTTCAAACTAATTCCTTCTGATTCCGCCTGATAAACTTATTGTTTAATTTGTTGGGTCAAGAGCGCGAGCATTCGTTAATAATGAAGTCGTTCTAACGAAGCACGAGCAGACCACGAGATTCTTTGCTCAAATGAAAGCTTCAAAAACTAAATTCGTATCGGAATTTAAAATCATTAACTTAATTTGAAAAATATGTAAAAGCTAATTAAAGTAATAAATACTTTACAATATTGTTTAATTAGTTAGGGGAGGAACGCATTTTAATTCTTTAAATAAATTAATAACATTACAAAACAAAACTCAGAAGGTTATTATGAATAACAATATTACGAATTTAAAAAATATGATTATTGAAAATAAAATTTTGGATTTAAGACAATTATATATTTATAAAATCCTCATATTTGTATTTCCAAACCCAGATTTTTTGAAATTGCAACATACAGAAATAAATCTTAGAAATAGAGAACTTTATTTTGCACCTTTTTCAAGAAAAGAATTATCCATAAACATTACCGAAAAGTATAAGGGAAGAAAAATTTCATGTCATTAATGAATAAATCTAAAATTATTAAATTTTCCACTCTTAAACCTTTAATTCTGTATTATAAATGCATATCGTTAATAACTAATAATTTAATTTGACAACCTGCAAGAGCATAAAGCTCATTGGTTGTTCTTATATAAATAAAATAAAAAATAAATATATACGCCCTCAAGCAGCTGCTTGCCACAGAGGTCTGACAGGAGCCTGTCAGTTTATATTCCATAGTCTGTGAGGATGGCAGGACTTCAGCAGAAAAACGACACATACATCCATGCCTTACCCGGGGTTCGAACCCAAGTTCTTATATGGCTTCTATTTTATTGCATTTCATTTCACAGTAAATACACAAATGATTTTTATCTATGTTCAATGGTATATATTTGTTCATACTGAATTTTTGATATATATATTTTAACTCATTATTTATATGTAAGAATTATATCTCTTATATTAATATTTATTAATTATTAAGTGTATTATATGTTATATATGGTCAACAAACTTAATTTTATTATTGTTATTAATATATACAAATAATTAAGAATGTTTTAAATATTATGTTGAGTAATAAATAATTTAGTTCAATAATAATTTTTTGCACCTTTACATTTTTTTATGCATCTCAGAACCTAGTTAATTTACTTTTGCTATAAAGTCACATATGCCTAGCAAATTGTATCCAAGGAACTCTGGTGGGTACGAAGCGATTTGAAAAGTTCGATTATCTGAGCGAGGATATTCCGGTTTTGGTTTAGAGTTGGGTTGTTAGTTTGTTTTACCTCTGAACGGCACTTTTTTGCACACCATGGGCTAAATGGCTAGGTCACATGGACCCCGAAGGCTCAGAGAAGGTTGGAGGAGGGGACCCACTGGAACAGCTGTTGGGAGACAGATGGTAGCCTCCCGTCAAGGCCATCCAGGGGTGTTCTTTAACGTCCACAGGGTATGTCTCTCTCGCACACGGTGCCACGGCTTTACGTCCCATCCAACGGACGGCGGCCTTTCCAAGCTCATCTGTGTCGCCTACTGACCGTGGGCAGGGTGGGGAATTTTTGCGGAGATAAATCTCAACGCAGACCCAGCTGGGACTCGAACCTGGGAACTATTAGTACTTGGGAAACCTTACTCAAGTTTTATCGTTAGAATCCCCCACCCCCCACCCACTTCCGAAGCTAAATTCACAGAGCCTTCCCTCCCCCCCCTGGAATTAAATTCTCGGACTTCCCCTCCCCGAAACTAAATCCTGGGTGCATATCTGCCAAACATGACGTATTTCCACAGTACGGGCAAAATCTCATAATATCACGCTTTTAATTGTTTTGCACGTGAACGTGTCATTTCAATATATTTTGCGAAAGTTGTTTAGGTTTAAATAATAAAATCGATCTCCAAACGCAGTTAGCCGTTCCCTGGCCTAGTGGTTAGCGTGCTTGGCTACTGATCTAAGGGACCTGGGTTCGAGCCCCGAGTACAAGGCATGAATGTTCGTGTTGTTTTTCTGCTGAGAACCCACCATCCTCACAGATCTTCTACTCTGGCATATAAACTGACTGGCTCCTGTCAGACCTCTGTGGCAAGCAGCTGCTTGAGGGGAATTTATATAATAATTTATTTTATAATAATTAACGTATTACTGAAGCATACGGGGCTAAAATTCATGATGACTTCAAAATCATATTTTATCGATTCTAATCTCTACCTCCTAAAAGTTGGATTGTTGGGTTGTTTTAGCTCTGAGCGGCACTTTTTTGCCCACCATGCGCTAAATGGCCAGGTCACAAGAACCCGGAAGGGTCAGAGAATGTTGGGGGGAGGGGACCCACTAGAGCAGCTGTTGGGAGACAGATGGTAGCCACCCATCCAGTTGGGTTGTTCTACCTCTGAGCGGCACTTTTTTCCACACCATGGGCTAAATGGCCAGGTCACAAGGACTCCGAAGGTTCAGAGAATGTTGGGGGAGGGGACCCACTGGAACAGCTGTTGGGTGACAGATGGTAGCCTCCCATCCAGTTGGGTTGTTCTACCTCTGAGCAGCACTTTTTTCCACACCATGGACTAAATGGCCAGGTCACAAGAACCCGGAAGGTTCAGAGAAGGTTGGGGGAGGGGACCCACTGGAACAGCTGTTGGGAGACAGATGGTAGCCTCCCATCCAGTTGGGTTGTTCTACCTCTGGAGAGGCACTTTTTTTCACACCATGGGCTAAATGGCCAGGTCACAAAAACTTGGAAGGTTCAGAGAATGTTGGGGGAGGGGACCCACTGGAACAGCTGCTGGGAGACAGATGGTAGCCTCCCATCCAGTTGGGTTGTTCTACCTCTGAGCAGCACTTTTTTCCACACCATGGACTAAATGGCCAGGTCACAAGAACCCGGAAGGTTCAGAGAAGGTTGGGGGAGGAGACCCACTGGAACAGCTGTTGGGAGACAGATGGTAGCCTCCCATCCAGTTGGGTTGTTCTACCTCTGAGAGGCACTTTTTTTCACACCATGGGCTAAATGGCCAGATCACAAAAACTTGGAAGGTTCAGAGAATGTTGGGGGAGGGGACCCACTGGAACAGCTGTTGGGAGACAGATGGTAGCCTCCCATCCAGTTGGGTTGTTCTACCTCTGAGAGGCACTTTTTTGCACACCATGGGCTAAATGGCCAGGTCACATGGACCCCGAAGGCTCAGAGAAGGTTGGGGGAGGGGACCCACTGGAACAGCTGTTGGGAGACAGATGGTAGCCTCCCGTCAAGGCAATCCAGCATGTTCTTTAATGTGCAAAGTGTATGGCTCTCCCGCACACGGGTCCACGGCTTAACGTTCCATGCGAAGGACGGCGGCCTTTACCAGGCCCATTGGTGTCCCCTACTGACCGTGGGCAGGGCGGGGAATTTTCCGGGGATAAATCTCAACGCTGACCCGCATAAAAAAACTTGCCATTGAAATTCAAAATAATATGTACTCACTTATCTGCAAATATACTCTTTTAATTCACGACGAACCCTGAGGGTCGTTATTTTAAAACTCACCAATTATCATTTAGTGGTTAAATTTAAAAGAATCCTTGTTTGAATTTTCATATAGAAAGAGTTCAATTCACCGCGGTTAGAGGGGCGGGGGTGGCTCAGTCGCTAGCGCGCCAGGCTCGTAATCTGTAGTTCCCAGGTTCGAGTCCCAGCTGGGTCAGCGTTGAGATTTATCTCCGCAAAACTCCCCGCCCTGCCCACGGTCAGTAGGGGACACCGATGGGCTTGGAAAGGCCGCCGTCCGTCGGATGGGACGTTAAGCCGTGGCCCCGTGTGCGGGAGAGCCATACCCTGTGCACGTTAAAGAACACGCTGGATGGCCTTGACGGGAGGCTACCATCTGTCTCCCAACAGCTGTTCCAGTGGGTCCCCTCCCCCAACCTTCTCTGAGCCTTCGGGGTCCTTGTGACCTGGCCATTTATCCCATGGTGTGCAAAAAAGTGCCGCTCAGAGGTAAAACAATCCAACGTTAAAGAACACGCTGGATCGCCTTGTCGGGTGGCTACCATCTGTCTCCCAACAGCTATTCCAGTGGGTTCCCTCCCCCAACCTTCTCCGAGCCTTCGGGGTCCATGTGATCTGGCAATTTAGCCCATGGTGTGCAAAAAACTGCCGCTCAGAGGTAAAACAATCCAACGTTAAAGAACACGCTGGATGGCCTTGACGGGTGGCTACCATCTGTCTCCCAACAGCTGTTCCAGTGGGTTCCCTCCCCCAACCTTCTCCGAGTCTTCGGGGTCCATGTGACCTGGCCATTTAGCCCATGGTGTGCAAAAAAAGTGCTGCTCAGAGGTAAAACAATCCAACGTTAAAGAACCCGCTGGATGGCCTTGACGGGAGGCTACCATCTGTCTCCCAACAGCTGTTCCAGTGGGTTCCCTCCCCCAACCTTCTCTGAGTCTTCGGGGTCCATGTGACCTGGCCATTTAGCCCATGGTGTGCAAAAAAGTGCCGCTCAGAGGAAAAACAATCCAACGTTAAAGAACACGCTGGATGGCCTTGACGGGAGGCTACCATCTGTCTCCCAACAGCTGTTCCAGTGGGTTCCCTCCCCCAACCTTCTCCGAGTCTTCGGGGTCCATGTGACCTGGCCATTTAGCCCATGGTGTGCAAAAAAAGTGCCGCTCAGAGGTAAAACAATCCAACGTTAAAGAACCCGCTGGATGGCCTTGACGGGAGGCTACCATCTGTCTCCCAACAGCTGTTCCAGTGGGTCCTCTCCCCCAACCTTCTCTGAGTCTTCGGGGTTCATGTGACCTGGCCATTTAGCCCATGGTGTGCAAAAAAGTGCCGCTCAGAGGTAAAACAACCCAACCTAACCGCGGTTAGAATGTTAAGACTTACGATGACAAGAATTTCCGTTCACTGTCAAACTAAATAATGAACGATTTTCCTGCCTTTCTTAGTTTTAAATCTTCCTTCTTGAGACAAGGTCAGATGTCGAAATTCATTTCCTGCAGGAAGCGAACATCACCTGACAAGATGCATGTGACGTCATATAAAGATCCTTTTAAAAATATGAAGCAATTAAGATTTGGAAGAGAGTTGACTTTGAAGACAACAGATCGACCTTTGCGTCACCTCTTTCCAAGTGCCAACTGAGAGCGTAACAAGTTTGTGAAAGCACGAGCTATGGGAGGTGTTGCCAACACCGGTCGATGTACGTAGAAAAAAAAGTGGTGAAAAAAAAAGGAGCTTACAGTTTCAACATTATTAACATTTCCAGAGATACCGGCATATTAAAACCATTACTACAAATCAGATATGTAACCACAGAAGTCAGGGGGAGAAAAATCGGGCTCGGAACCCCCTCTGTCAAGTCCATGAACCCTTTCTAAAGGTCTTATGTAGGTCATTGATATAGGTAGAGGTTGCTAGTCTCAAAATTGGACTCAATGTTATCGTCGCTAAGATTGGCATGCGACTCTGAACCGGAAAAGGTTAGGGTAATATTCGATACAGATTTCAGTGTTCACGATTGGAAACAATTTAGGAAACGGCTAAAAGGAAAAGTATACTTATGGTAATTCTTTTCAAAAATGAGATATAATAATTTCGCTTCGTCGTCTATCGAACTTTTTTGTTTACAGAGGTAAATTAAAAATTCTTTTTTTTTGCTGGATAGGTTACGATTGGCACTCTTTGAATCTCTCAAAAGGTATAACTGCGCCCTCTAACGGTGGAAAAAATGTTGAAAATTCCAAAATTTCAAACGAATATTCCAAACGAAATAGCTACGTTAGAAATTTGAAGTTTTTTTGTTGGAATGTGAAGGTTGCGAAGTTACAATTGGCAACAATCAGTTGATCCTTTAGACCTGGGGGTGGGGGTGCCATTTTTTTGCGTTTTAGCAGAAAATTGTATGTTTTTACAGAAAAATTAAAAATTTCTTTTGGGCTGGATAAGGCATTGATGAAATATTACGATTTGCATTCTCCGAATTTTCCAAAAGGTATAATTGCGCCCTCTAACGGAGAAAAAATGTTGAAAATTCAAAAATTTCAAACGAATATTTCAACCGATGTAGCTACGTTAGAAAAAAAAATTGAAATTTTGGTGTTGAAATGTGAAGGTTACGAAGTTACTATTGGCAACAATCAATTCACTCTTTAAACCTGGGGGTGGGGGTGGCACTTTTTTTGTTTTAACAGAAAACTGTATGTTTTTACAAATAAATTAAAAATTCTCTTTGGACTGGATAAGGTATTGATGAAATATTACGATTTGCACTCTCCGAATCTCCCAAAAGGTATAACTGCGCCCTCTAACGGTGAAAAATGTTGAAAATTCCAAAATGTAAAACGAATATTCCAAACGATGTAGCTACGTTAGAAATTTGAAATTTTGGTGTTGGAATGTGAAGGTTACGAAGTTACTATTGGCAACAATCAATTCACCCTTTAGACCTCGGGGTGGGGTGGCACTTTTTTGTTTTAACAGAAAATTGTATGTTTTTACAAATAAATTAAAAATTCTCTTTGGGCTGGATAAGGTATTGATGAAATATTATGATTTGCATATTCCGAATCACTGAAAAGCTAATATGCTAATCTTGATGCATTTACATCATGTTGCATTTATTATATACTATTTTACCATTTCAATTGAATACGTCAAGGTTAAATAATTTGATCTCTTTATGAAATTTTTCACCTTTTTATCATTTCGAATATTTCACTGTTTTCATTGCGCCCTCTAACGGTGAAAAAAAATCCAAAAATTTAAAACGAATATTGCAAACGATGTTGTTATGCTAGAAAGTACTACTAACCGTAAGTTCTTTTAGAGAATTAAAACACGAATTAAATGGATTTTTAAAAATAAATTAGAAATTAATATTAGCACCTACTAACAAACTATTAGCGTTAAAGAAGAATATAAAAATTACAATGTTATTATGAAATATCGAAGTGGAAAAAAAGGGGTTGAAATTTTAGTAAATTGAGAAAATTATTTATGTTTTCAACTGAAATAGTAAAACAGTATATAATAAATGCAACATGATGTAAATGTATTAAGATTAACAAATTAAGGCCGAAAGAATGTGTGTAAATATTATTCTCTCCTGCAGATAAACTGTTAGCTTTGTAGGACATCTGTAAGCAAAAATGATTTATTTGTAATGTTCGAATAACTAAATGATTTAAAAGAACTTTTGAAGAGAAATATTTTAAGAGAAAATTTTAAATCTCTTGTTTTAGTTGGCATAGTCGCTCAAAAAATATCCGTACACTACGGTTGATTACAGAATTCAGAAATAATATCTGGCAATGATTTTTTTTTTAGAAATTAGTGATCTGGCAAACTTCGTGTACAGTCGTTCAAAAAAATATCCGAACACTACGGTTGATTATAGAATTCAGAAAAAATATCTGGCAACGATTTTTTTTAGAAATTAGTTATCTGGCAACCGACGTGTACAGTCATTCAAAAAAGCATCCGAACACTATCGTTGATTACAGAATTCAGAAAAAATATCTGACAACTTTTTTTTAGAAATTAGGATATGGCAAAATCGTTGACAGATAGTTTTTTTTTTAATTCTGTAATCAACCATAGTTTTTGGATATTTTTTGAGCGACTGTACACTTTTATTGTTATGGTGGTTGTTTTTTACTTATTTTCTGTTGTGTTTTAAGTAAGCATCTTGTTCTACCTCATTGCGCCCTTTTGGAGCTATATTTTAGAAATTAGTCACTAATTTCTAAAAAAATCGTTCCGAGATATTTTTTCGAGGGACTGTACTAATGAAACATTATATTCACATTTTGAAAGGCAGTTTTAATAATTTATCATCATCATCATCCCCAAGCAGCCATGGGATACGAAGGTCCAATTAGACCGTCCAATTTAGTTCTCCAAGCAAGTCTCTCCTGAGCTACATCTACTGAATGTGGCCACTGCACACCAATTCTAATAAGATCCTTTTTGACATTGTCTGCCCACCGCATCCTAGGTCTCCCCCTCTTTCTGAGGCCTTTAGACACACTCTTCATAACCCTATTCATCATCATCATCCTCAAGCAGACATGGGCTACGGAGGTCCAACCAGACCGTGCAATTTAGTTCTCCAAGCAAATCTATCCTAAGCTACATCTTCTGCATCTGACCACTGCACACCAATTCTAAGAAGATCCTGTTTGACATTGTCTGCCTACCACATCCTAGGTCTCCCCCTCTTTCTGAGGCCTTTAGGCACACTGTTCATAACCCTATTCGCCAATCTTTAATTATTCATACGGGCAACATGGCCAAACCAGCGGAGTCTCTCTCTGCACAATATGCTGCTTAAAGGAGGTTGCAAACTCCTTTGCCTAACCTCATCATTAGTTACAAAGTTGAACCACCTAATACCCAAGAAACTGCGTAAGCATCTGGAATCAAAAGCATCTAGTTTCCTGTTATCTTGTTTACAAAGTGTCCAAGTTTCTCTACCATAGCTAACCCTAGAAAGAACCAAACTAATTTATATCATTAGAAATCACTAAATATCCAAATGGGAAATATCTTTGACGAAATTTCAAGTGATCTCTTTATATAAACGTGCTACAATGAATTTATGATAAACGTGAGTAGTTTGTTCACATTATACGGTTCCCCCTTTGCACAGTGCTTTCCCCCTGTTACGTCATAGGGGGCGTGGTCGATGACGTCATAGGGGGGAAGCACTGTGCAAAGGGGGTACCGCATAATGTGAACAAACTACTAACGTGTCATGAACGCTCGCATGTGCTTCTGCATGAGAATTATGTAACCAACGAATTGGAACGAAGAACCGGAATGATATATAAGAAAGACAGAATTGCTATGTTGAAGTTGTGGATATCCGTTAGGTTGGGTTGTTTTACCTCTGAGCGGCACTTTTTTGCACACCACGGGCTAAATGGCCAGGTCACATGGACCCCGAAGGCTCAGAGAAGGTTGGGGGACAGGACCCACTGGAACAGCTGTTGGGAGACAGATGGTAGCCTCCCGTCAAGGCCATCCAGCATGTTCTTTAACGTGCACAGGGTATGGCTCTCCCACACAAGGGGCCACGGTTTAACGTCCCATCCGACGGACGGCGGCCTTTCCAAGCCCATCGGTGTCCCCTACTGACCGTGGGCAGGGCGGGGAATTTTGCGGAGATAAATCTCAACGCTGACCCAGCTGGGACTCGAACCTGGGAACTACAGATTGCGAGCCTGGCGCGCTACCGACTGAGCCACCCCCGCCCCTGTGGATATCCGAAAGCATAATTAGTTTCAGTATGTACGCGACGTGTGTAAAAAGTGAAGCATTTTATATGATGGGGTGGGTTGTTTTACCTCTGAGCGGTACATTTTTTGCACACCATGAGCTAAATGGCCAGGTCACAAGGACTCCGAAGGGTCAGAGAAGGTTGGGGGGAGGGGACCCACTGGTACAGCTATTGGGAGACAGAGGGTAGCCTCCCATCCAGTTGTTGTTCTACCTCTGAGCGGCACTTTTTTTCACACCATGGGCTAAATGGCCAGGTCACAAGGACTCCGAAGGGTCAGAGAAGGTTGGGGGGAGGGGACCCACTGGTACAGCTATTGGGAGACAGAGGGTAGCCTCCCATCCAGTTGTTGTTCTACCTCTGAGCGGCACTTTTTTTCACACCATGGGCTAAATGGCCAGGTCACAAGGACTCCGAAGGGTCAGAGAAGGTTGGGGGAGGGGACCCACTGGTACAGCTATTGGGAGACAGAGGGTAGCCTCCCATCCAGTTGAGTTGTTCTACCTCTGAGCGGCACTTTTTTCCACACCATGGGCTAAATGGCCAGGTCACAAGGACTCCAAACCCTCAGAGAAGGTTGGGGGGAGGGGACCCACTGGTACAGCTATTGGGAGACAGAGGGTAGCCTCCCATCCAGTTGAGTTGTTCTACCTCTGAGCGGCACTTTTTTTCACACCATGGGCTAAATGGCCAGGTCACAAGGACTCCAAAGGCTCAGAGAAGGTTGGGGGGAGGGGACCCACTGGTACAGCTATTGGGAGACAGAGGGTAGCCTCCCATCCAGTTGTTGTTCTACCTCTGAGCGGCACTTTTTTCCACACCATGGGCTAAATGGCCAGGTCACAAGGACTCCGAAGGCTCAGAGAAGGTTGGGGGGAGGGGACCCACTGGTACAGCTATTGGGAGACAGAGGGTAGCCTCCCATCCAGTTGAGTTGTTCTACCTCTGAGCGGCACTTTTTTCCACACCATGGGCTAAATGGCCAGGTCACAAGGACTCCGAAGTCTCAGAGTAGGTTGGGGGGAGGGGACCCACTGGTACAGCTATTAGGAGACAGAGGGTAGCCTCCCATCCAGTTGAGTTGTTCTACCTCTGAGCGGCACTTTTCTTCACACCATGGGCTAAATGGCCAGGTCACAAGGACTCCGAAGGCTCAGAGAAGGTTGGGGGAGGGGACCCACTGTTACAGCTATTGGGAGACAGAGGGTAGCCTCCCATCCAGTTGAGTTGTTCTACCTCTGAGCAGCACTTTTTTCCCACATCATGGGCTAAATGGCCAGGTCACAAGGACTCCGAAGGCTCAGAGAAGGTTGGGGGGAGGGGACGCACTGGTACAGCTATTAGGAGACAGAGTGTAGCCTCCCATCCAGTTGAGTTGTTCTACCTCTGAGCGGCACTTTTTTCCACACCATGGGCTAAATGGCCAGGTCACAAGGACTCCGAAGGCTCAGAGAAGGTTGGGGGAGGGGACCCACTGTTACAGCTATTGGGAGACAGAGGGTAGCCTCCCATCCAGTTGAATTGTTCTACCTCTGAGCGGCACTTTTTTCCCACACCATGGGCAAAATGGCCAGGTCAGAAGGACTCCGAAGGCTCAGAGAAGGTTGGGGGGAGGGGACCCACTGGTACAGCTATTGGGAGACAGAGGGTAGCCTCCCATCCAGTTGAGTTGTTCTACCTCTGAGCGGCACTTTTCTCCACACCATGGGCTAAATGGCCAGGTCACAAGGACTCCGAAGGCTCAGAGAAGGTTGGGGAAAGGACCCACTGTTACAGCTATTGGGAGACAGAGTGTAGCTTCCCATCCAGTTGAGTTGTTCTACCTGTGAGCAGCACTTTTTTCCACACCATGGGCTAAATGGCCAGGTCACAAGGACTCCGAAGGCTCAGAGAAGGTTGGGGGGAGGGGACCCACTGGTACAGCTATTGGGAGACAGAGGGTAGCCTCCCATCCAGTTGAGTTGTTCTACCTCTGAGCAGCAATTTTTTCCCACACCATGGGCGAAATGGCCAGGTCAGAAGGACTCCGAAGGCTCAGAGAAGGTTGGGGGGAGGGGACCCACTGGTACAGCTATTGGGAGACAGAGGGTAGCCTCCCATCCAGTTGAGTTGTTCTACCTCTGAGCGGCATTTTTTTCCCACACCATAGGCTAAATGGCCAGGTCAGAAGGACTCCGAAGGCTCAGAGAAGGTTGGGGGAGGAGACCCACTGTTACAGCTATTAGGAGACAGAGGGTAGCCTCCCATCCAGTTGAGTTGTTCTAGCTCTGAGCGGCACTTTTTTCCACACCATGGGCTAAATGGCCAGGTCACAAGGACTCCGAAGGCTCAGAGAAGGTTGAGGGGAGGGGACCCACTGGTACAGCTATTGGGAGACAGAGGGTACCCTCTCATCCAGTTGAGTTGTTCTACCTCTGAGCAGCAATTTTTTCCCACACCATGGGCTAAATGACCAGGTCAGAAGGACTCCGAAGGCTCAGAGAAGGTTGGGGGGAGGGGACCCACTGGTACAGCTATTGGGAGACAGAGGTTAGCCTCCCATCCAGTTGAGTTGTTCTACCTCTGAGTAGCACTTTTTTCCCACACCATGGGCTAAATGGCCCGGTCACAAGGACTCCGAAGGCTCAGAGAAGGTTGGGGGAGGGGACCCACTGTTATAGCTATTAGGAGACAGAGGGTAGCCTCCCATCCAGTTGAGTTGTTCTAGCTCTGAGCGGCACTTTTTTCCACACCATGGGCTAAATGGCCAGGTCACAAGGACTCCGAAGGCTCAGAGAAGGTTGAGGGGAGGGGACCCACTGGTACAGCTATTGGGAGACAGAGGGTAGCCTCTCATCCAGTTGAGTTGTTCTACCTCTGAGCAGCAATTTTTTCCCACACCATGGGCTAAATGGCCAGGTCAGAAGGACTCCGAAGGCTCAGAGAAGTTTGGGGGGAGGGGACCCACTGGTACAGCTATTGGGAGACAGAGGTTAGCCTCCCATCCAGTTGAGTTGTTCTACCTCTGAGTAGCACTTTTTTCCCACACCATGGGCTAAATGGCCAGGTCAGAAGGACTCCGAAGGCTCAGAGAAGGTTGGGGAGGGGACCCACTGGTACAGCTATTGGGAGACAGAGGGTAGCCTCCCATCCAGTTGAGTTGTTCTACCTCTGAGCAGCAATTTTTTCCCACACCATGGGCGAAATGGCCAGGTCAGAAGGACTCCGAAGGCTCAGAGAAGGTTGGGGGGAGGGGACCCACTGGTACAGCTATTGGGAGACAGAGGGTAGCCTCCCATCTAGTTGAGTTGTTCTACCTCTGAGCGGCACTTTTTTCCACACCATGGGCTAAATGGCCAGGTCACAAGGACTCCGAAGGCTCAGAGATGGTTAGGGGGAGGGGACCCACTGGTACAGCTATTGGGAGACAGAGGGTAGCCTCCCATCCAGTTGAGTTATTCTACCTCTGAGCGGTACTTTTTTCCACACCATGAGCTAAATGGCCAGGTCAGAAGGACTCCGAAGGCTCAGAGAAGGTTGGGGGAGGGGACCCACTGGTACAGCTATTGGGAGACAGAGGGTAGCCTCCCATCCAGTTGAGTTGTTCTACCTCTGAGCGGCACTTTTTTCCACACCATGGGCTAAATGGCCAGGTCACAAGGACTCCGAAGGCTCAGAAAAGGTTGGGGGAGGGGACCACTGTTACAGGTATTGGGAGACAGAGGGTTGCCTCCCATCCAGTTGAGTTGTTCTACCTCTGAGCAGCAGTTTTTTCCCACACCATGGGCTAAATGGCCAGGTCAGAAGGACTCCGAAGGCTCAGAGAAGGTTGGGGGGAGGGGACCCACTGGTACAGCTATTGGGAGACAGAGGGTAGCCTCCCATCCAGTTGAGTTGTTCTACCTCTGAGCAGTAATTTTTTCCCACACCATGGGCTAAATGGCCAGGTCAGAAGGACTTCGAAGGCTCAGAGAAGGTTGGGGGAGGGGACCCACTGGTACAGCTCTTGGGAGACAGAGGGTAGCTTCCCATTTGTTGAGTTGTTCTACCTCTGAGCGGCTCTTTTTTCCACACCATGGGCTAAATGGCCAGGTCACAAGGACTCCGAAGGCTCAGAGAAGGTTGGGGGGAGGTGACCCACTGGTACAGCTATTAGGAGACAGAGGGTAGCGTCCCTTCCAGTTGAGTTGTTCTACCTCTGAGCGGCACTTTTCTCCACACCATGGGCTAAATGGCCAGGTCACAAGGACTCCGAAGGCTCAGAGAAGGTTGGGGGAGGGGACCCACTGGTACAGCTATTAGGAGACAGAGGGTAGCCTTCCATCCAGTTGAGTTGTTCTACCTCTGAGCGGCATTTTTCTCTACACCATGGGCTAAATGGCCAGGTCAGAATAACTCCGAAGGCTCAGAGAAGGTTGGGGGAGGGGACCCACTGTTACAGCTATTAGGAGACAGAGGGTAGCCTCCCATCCAGTTGAGTTGTTCTAGCTCTGAGCGGCACTTTTTTCCACACCATGGGCTAAATGGCCAGGTCAGAAGGACTCCGAAGGCTCAGAGAAGGTTGGGGGGAGGGGACCCACTGGTACAGCTATTGGGAGACAGAGGGTAGCCTCTCATCCAGTTGAGTTGTTCTACCTCTGAGCAGCAATTTTTTCCCACACCATGGGCTAAATGGCCAGGTCAGAAGGACTCCGAAGGCTCAGAGAAGTTTGGGGGGAGGGGACCCACTGGTACAGCTATTGGGAGACAGAGGTTAGCCTCCCATCCAGTTGAGTTGTTCTACCTCTGAGCAGCACTTTTTTCCCACACCATGGGCTAAATGGCCAGGTTAGAAGGACTCCGAAGGCTCAGAGAAGGTTGGGGGAGGGGACCCACTGGTACAGCTATTGGGAGACAGAGGGTAGCCTCCCATCCAGTTGAGTTGTTCTACCTCTGAGCAGCAATTTTTTCCCACACCATGGGCGAAATGGCCAGGTCAGAAGGACTCCGAAGGCTCAGAGAAGGTTGGGGGGAGGGGACCCACTGGTACAGCTATTGGGAGACAGAGGGTAGCCTCCCATCTAGTTGAGTTGTTCTACCTCTGAGCGGCACTTTTTTCCACACCATGGGCTAAATGGCCAGGTCAGAAGGACTCCGAAGGCTCAGAGAAGGTTGGGGGGAGGGGACCCACTGGTACAGCTATTGGGAGACAGAGGGTAGCCTCCCATCCAGTTGAGTTGTTCTACCTCTGAGCAGTAATTTTTTCCCACACCATGGGCTAAATGGCCAGGTCAGAAGGACTTCGAAGGCTCAGAGAAAGTTGGGGGAGGGGACCCACTGGTACAGCTCTTGGGAGACAGAGGGTAGCTTCCCATTTGTTGAGTTGTTCTACCTCTGAGCGGCTCTTTTTTCCACACCATGGGCTAAATGGCCAGGTCACAAGGACTCCGAAGGCTCAGAGAAGGTTGGGGGGAGGTGACCCACTGGTACAGCTATTAGGAGACAGAGGGTAGCGTCCCATCCAGTTGAGTTGTTCTACCTCTGAGCGGCACTTTTCTCCACACCATGGGCTAAATGGCCAGGTCAGAAGGACTCCGAAGGCTCAGAGAAGTTTGGGGGGAGGGGACCCAGTGGTACAGCTATTGGGAGACAGAGGTTAGCCTCCCATCCAGTTGAGTTGTTCTACCTCTGAGCAGCACTTTTTTCCCACACCATGGGCTAAATGGCCAGGTCAGAAGGACTCCGAAGGCTCAGAGAAAGTTGGGGGAGGGGACCCACTGGTACAGCTATTGGGAGACAGAGGGTAGCCTCCCATCCAGTTGAGTTGTTCTACCTCTGAGCAGCAATTTTTTCCCACACCATGGGCGAAATGGCCAGGTCAGAAGGACTCCGAAGGCTCAGAGAAGGTTGGGGGGAGGGGACCCACTGGGACAGCTATTAGGAGACAGAGGGTAGCGTCCCATCCAGTTGAGTTGTTCTACCTCTGAGCGGCACTTTTCTCCACACCATGGGCTAAATGGCCAGGTCACAAGGACTCTGAAGGCTCAGAGAAGGTTGGGGGGAGGGGACCCACTGGTACAGCTATTAGGAGACAGAGGGTAGCCTCCCATCCAGTTGAGTTGTTCTACCTCTGAGCGGCATTTTTCTCCACACCATGGGCTAAATGGCCAGGTCAGAAGGACTCCGAAGGTTCAGAGAAGGTTGGGGGAGGGGACCCACTGTTACAGCTATTGGGAGCAGAGGGTAGCCTCCCATCCAGTTGAGTTGTTCTACCTCTGAGCGGCATTTTTCTCCACACCATGGGCTAAATGGCAAGGTCAGAAGGACTCCGAAGGCTCAGAGAAGGTTGGGGGAGGGGACCCACTGTTACAGCTATTAGGAGACAGAGAGTAGCCTCCCATCCAGTTGAGTTGTTCTAGCTCTGAGCGGCACTTTTTTCCACACCATGGGCTAAATGGCCAGGTCACAAGGACTCCGAAGGCTCAGAGAAGGTTAGGGGGAGGGGACCCACTGGTACAGCTATTGGGAGACAGAGGGTAACCTCTCATCCAGTTGAAGTTGTTCTAGCTCTGAGCAGCAATTTTTCCCCACACCATGGGCTAAATGGCCAGGTCAGAAGGACTCCGAAGGCTCAGAGAAGTTTGGGGGGAGGGGACCCACTGGTACAGCTATTTGGAGACAGAGGTTAGCCTCCGATCCAGTTGAGTTGTTGTACCTCTGAGCAGCACTTTTTTCCCACACCATGGGCTAAATGGCCAGGTCAGAAGGACTCCGAAGGCTCAGAGAAGGTTGGGGGAGGGGACCCACTGGTACAGCTATTGGGAGACAGAGGGTAGCCTCCCATCCAGTTGAGTTGTTCTACCTCTGAGCAGCAATTTTTTCCCACACCATGGGCGAAATGGCCAGGTCAGAAGGACTCCGAAGGCTCAGAGAAGGTTGGGGGGAGGGGACCCACTGGTACAGCTATTGGGAGACAGAGGTTAGCCTCCCATCCAGTTGAGTTGTTCTACCTCTGAGCAGCACTTTTTTCCCACACCATGGGCTAAATGGCCAGGTTAGAAGGACTCCGAAGGCTCAGAGAAGGTTGGGGGAGGGGACCCACTGGTACAGCTATTGGGAGACAGAGGGTAGCCTCCCATCCAGTTGAGTTGTTCTACCTCTGAGCAGCAATTTTTTCCCACACCATGGGCGAAATGGCCAGGTCAGAAGGACTCCGAAGGCTCAGAGAAGGTTGGGGGGAGGGGACCCACTGGTACAGCTATTGGGAGACAGAGGGTAGCCTCCCATCTAGTTGAGTTGTTCTACCTCTGAGCGGCACTTTTTTCCACACCATGGGCTAAATGGCCAGGTCACAAGGACTCCGAAGGCTCAGAAAAGGTTGGGGGAGGGGACCACTGTTACAGGTATTGGGAGACAGAGGGTTGCCTCCCATCCAGTTGAGTTGTTCTACCTCTGAGCGGCACTTTTTTCCACACCATGGGCTAAATGGCCAGGTCAGAAGGACTCCGAAGGCTCAGAGAAGGTTGGGGGGAGGGGACCCACTGGTACAGCTATTGGGAGACAGAGGGTAGCCTCCCATCCAGTTGAGTTGTTCTACCTCTGAGCAGTAATTTTTTCCCACACCATGGGCTAAATGGCCAGGTCAGAAGGACTTCGAAGGCTCAGAGAAGGTTGGGGGAGGGGACCCACTGGTACAGCTCTTGGGAGACAGAGGGTAGCTTCCCATTTGTTGAGTTGTTCTACCTCTGAGCGGCTCTTTTTTCCACACCATGGGCTAAATGGCCAGGTCACAAGGACTCCGAAGGCTCAGAGAAGGTTGGGGGGAGGTGACCCACTGGTACAGCTATTAGGAGACAGAGGGTAGCGTCCCATCCAGTTGAGTTGTTCTACCTCTGAGCGGCACTTTTCTCCACACCATGGGCTAAATGGCCAGGTCAGAAGGACTCCGAAGGCTCAGAGAAGTTTGGGGGGAGGGGACCCAGTGGTACAGCTATTGGGAGACAGAGGTTAGCCTCCCATCCAGTTGAGTTGTTCTACCTCTGAGCAGCACTTTTTTCCCACACCATGGGCTAAATGGCCAGGTCAGAAGGACTCCGAAGGCTCAGAGAAAGTTGGGGGAGGGGACCCACTGGTACAGCTATTGGGAGACAGAGGGTAGCCTCCCATCCAGTTGAGTTGTTCTACCTCTGAGCAGCAATTTTTTCCCACACCATGGGCGAAATGGCCAGGTCAGAAGGACTCCGAAGGCTCAGAGAAGGTTGGGGGGAGGGGACCCACTGGGACAGCTATTAGGAGACAGAGGGTAGCGTCCCATCCAGTTGAGTTGTTCTACCTCTGAGCGGCACTTTTCTCCACACCATGGGCTAAATGGCCAGGTCAGAAGGACTCCGAAGGCTCAGAGAAGTTTGGGGGGAGGGGACCCAGTGGTACAGCTATTGGGAGACAGAGGTTAGCCTCCCATCCAGTTGAGTTGTTCTACCTCTGAGCAGCACTTTTTTCCCACACCATGGGCTAAATGGCCAGGTCAGAAGGACTCCGAAGGCTCAGAGAAAGTTGGGGGAGGGGACCCACTGGTACAGCTATTGGGAGACAGAGGGTAGCCTCCCATCCAGTTGAGTTGTTCTACCTCTGAGCAGCAATTTTTTCCCACACCATGGGCGAAATGGCCAGGTCAGAAGGACTCCGAAGGCTCAGAGAAGGTTGGGGGGAGGGGACCCACTGGGACAGCTATTAGGAGACAGAGGGTAGCGTCCCATCCAGTTGAGTTGTTCTACCTCTGAGCGGCACTTTTCTCCACACCATGGGCTAAATGGCCAGGTCACAAGGACTCTGAAGGCTCAGAGAAGGTTGGGGGGAGGGGACCCACTGGTACAGCTATTAGGAGACAGAGGGTAGCCTCCCATCCAGTTGAGTTGTTCTACCTCTGAGCGGCATTTTTCTCCACACCATGGGCTAAATGGCCAGGTCAGAAGGACTCCGAAGGTTCAGAGAAGGTTGGGGGAGGGGACCCACTGTTACAGCTATTGGGAGCAGAGGGTAGCCTCCCATCCAGTTGAGTTGTTCTACCTCTGAGCGGCATTTTTCTCCACACCATGGGCTAAATGGCAAGGTCAGAAGGACTCCGAAGGCTCAGAGAAGGTTGGGGGAGGGGACCCACTGTTACAGCTATTAGGAGACAGAGAGTAGCCTCCCATCCAGTTGAGTTGTTCTAGCTCTGAGCGGCACTTTTTTCCACACCATGGGCTAAATGGCCAGGTCACAAGGACTCCGAAGGCTCAGAGAAGGTTAGGGGGAGGGGACCCACTGGTACAGCTATTGGGAGACAGAGGGTAACCTCTCATCCAGTTGAAGTTGTTCTAGCTCTGAGCAGCAATTTTTCCCCACACCATGGGCTAAATGGCCAGGTCAGAAGGACTCCGAAGGCTCAGAGAAGTTTGGGGGGAGGGGACCCACTGGTACAGCTATTTGGAGACAGAGGTTAGCCTCCGATCCAGTTGAGTTGTTGTACCTCTGAGCAGCACTTTTTTCCCACACCATGGGCTAAATGGCCAGGTCAGAAGGACTCCGAAGGCTCAGAGAAGGTTGGGGGAGGGGACCCACTGGTACAGCTATTGGGAGACAGAGGGTAGCCTCCCATCCAGTTGAGTTGTTCTACCTCTGAGCAGCAATTTTTTCCCACACCATGGGCGAAATGGCCAGGTCAGAAGGACTCCGAAGGCTCAGAGAAGGTTGGGGGGAGGGGACCCACTGGTACAGCTATTGGGAGACAGAGGGTAGCCTCCCATCTAGTTGAGTTGTTCTACCTCTGAGCGGCACTTTTTTCCACACCATGGGCTAAATGGCCAGGTCACAAGGACTCCGAAGGCTCAGAGATGGTTGGGGGGAGGGGACCCACTGGTACAGCTATTGGGAGACAGAGGGTAGCCTCCCATCCAGTTGAGTTATTGTACCTCTGAGCGGCACTTTTTTCCACACCATGAGCTAAATGGCCAGGTCAGAAGGACTCCGAAGGCTCAGAGAAGGTTGGGGGAGGGGACCCACTGGTACAGCTATTGGGAGACAAAGGGTAGCCTCCCATCCAGTTGAGTTGTTCTACCTCTGAGCGGCAATTTTTTCCACACCATGGGCTAAATGGCCAGGTCACAAGGACTCCGAAGGCTCAGAAAAGGTTGGGGGAGGGGACCCACTGTTACAGCTATTGGGAGACAGAGGGTTGCCTCCCATCCAGTTGAGTTGTTCTACCTCTGAGCAGCAGTTTTTTCCCACACCATGGGCTAAATGGCCAGGTCAGAAGGACTCCGAAGGCTCAGAGAAGGTTGGGGGGAGGGGACCCACTGGTACAGCTATTGGGAGACAGAGGGTAGCCTCCCATCCAGTTGAGTTGTTCTACCTCTGAGCAGTAATTTTTTCCCACACCATGGGCTAAATGGCCAGGTCAAAAGGACTTCGAAGCCTCAGAGAAGGTTGGGGGAGGGGACCCACTGGTACAGCTATTGGGAGACAGAGGGTAGCCTCCCATTTGTTGAGTTGTTCTACCTCTGAGCGGCACTTTTTTCCACACCATGGGCTAAATGGCCAGGTCACAAGGACTCCGAAGGCTCAGAGAATGTTGGGGGGAGGTGACCCACTGGTACAGCTATTAGGAGACAGAGGGTAGCGTCCCATCCAGTTGAGTTGTTCTACCTCTGAGCGGCACTTTTCTCCACACCATGGGCTAAATGGCCAGGTCACAAGGACTACGAAGGCTCAGAGAAGGTTGGGGGGAGGGGACCCACTGGTACAGCTATTAGGAGACAGAGGGTAGCCTCCCATCCAATTGAGTTGTTCTACCTCTGAGCGGCATTTTTCTCCACACCATGGGCTAAATGGCCAGGTCAGAAGGACTCCGAAGGCTCAGAGAAGGTTGGGGGAGGGGACCCACTGTTACAGCTATTGGGAGCAGAGGGTAGCCTCCCATCCAGTTGAGTTGTTCTACCTCTGAGCAGCACCTTTTTCCCACACCATGGGCTAAATTGCCAGGTCAGAAGGACTCCGAAGGCTCAGAGAAGGTTGGGGGGAGGGGACTTACTGGTACAGTTATTGAGAGACAGAGGGTTGCCTCCCATCCAGTTGAGTTGTTCTACCTCTGAGCAGCAATTTTTTCCCACACCATGGGCTAAATGGCCAGGTCAGAAGGACTCCGAAGGCTCAGAGAAGTTTGGGGGGAGGGGACCCACTGGTAGAGCTATTTGGAGACAGAGGTTAGCCTCCCATCCAGTTGAGTTGTTCTACCTCTGAGCGGCACTTTTTTGCACACCATGGGCTAAATGGCCAGGTCAGAAGGACTCCGAAGGCTCAGAGAAGTTTGGGGGGAGGGGACCCACTGGTAGAGCTATTTGGAGACAGAGGTTAGCCTCCCATCCAGTTGAGTTGTTCTACCTCTGAGCAGCACTTTTTTCCCACACCATGGGCTAAATGGCCAGGTCAGAAGGACTCCGAAGGCTCAGAGAAGGTTGGGGGAGGGGACCCACTGGTACAGCTATTGGGAGACAGAGGGTAGCCTCTCATCCAGTTGAGTTGTTCTACCCGTGAGCAGCAATTTTTTCCCACACCATGGGCTAAATGGCCAGGTCAGAAGGACTCCGAAGGCTCGGAGAAGTTTGGGGGGAGGGGACCCACTGGTAGAGCTATTTGGAGACAGAGGTTAGCCTCCCATCCAGTTGAGTTGTTCTACCTCTGAGCAGCACTTTTTTCCCACACCATGGGCTAAATGGCCAGGTCAGAAGGACTCCGAAGGCTCAGAGAAGGTTGGGGGAGGGGACCCACTGGTACAGCTATTGGGAGACAGAGGGTAGCCTCCCATCCAGTTGAGTTGTTCTACCTCTGAGCAGCAATTTTTTCCCACACCATGGGCGAAATGGCCAGGTCAGAAGGACTCCGAAGGCTCAGAGAAGGTTGGGGGGAGGGGACCCACTGGTACAGCTATTGGGAGACAGAGGGTAGCCTCCCATCTAGTTGAGTTGTTCTACCTCTGAGCTGCACTTTTTTCCACATCATGGGCTAAATGGCCAGGTCACAAGGACTCCGAAGGCTCAGAGATGGTTGGGGGGAGGGGACCCACTGGTACAGCTATTGGGAGACAGAGGGTAGCCTCCCATCCAGTTGAGTTATTCTACCTCTGAGCGGCACTTTTTTCCACACCATGAGCTAAATGGCCAGGTCAGAAGGACTCCGAAGGCTCAGAGAAGGTTGGGGGAGGGGACCCACTGGTACAGCTATTGGGAGACAGAGGGTAGCCTCCCATCCAGTTGAGTTATTCTACCTCTGAGCGGCACTTTTTTCCACACCATGAGCTAAATGGCCAGGTCAGAAGGACTCCGAAGGCTCAGAGAAGGTTGGGGGGAGGGGACCCACTGGTACAGCTATTGGGAGACAGAGGGTAGCCTCCCATCCAGTTGAGTTGTTCTACCTCTGAGCAGTAATTTTTTCCCACACCATGGGCTAAATGGCCAGGTCAGAAGGACTTCGAAGGCTCAGAGAAGGTTGAGGGGAGGGGACCCACTGGAACAGCTGTTCGGAGACAGATGATATACTAACATACATAATAAAAAAAATCTTTTATTAAAATTGTAATATAAATTTTTTTGTTCAAAGTTTGATGACTTTTTAGAAACGATGGTTTATATCAGTGGTTTTCAGCTGTTTATTCTTCGCGTACCCAGGGTCATAGCATGGGGCCACCTAGCCATTTAGCCCATGGTGTGCAAAAAAGTGCCGCTCAGAGGTAAAACAATCCAACGTTAAAGAACACGCTGGATGGCCTTGACGGGAGGCTACCATCTGTCTCCCAACAACTGTTCCAGTGGATTCCCTCTCACAACCTTCGCTGAGGGGACCTACTGGTACAGCTGTTAGGAGACAGATGGTAGCCTCCCATCCAGTTGAGTTGCTTTACCTCTGAGCGGCAATTTTTTCCACACCATGGGCTAAATGGCCAGGTCAGGACTCCGAAGGCTCAGAGAAGGTTGGGGGGAGGGGACCCAGTGGAACAGCTGTTAGCCTCCCATCCAGTTGGGTTGTTTTACCTCTGAGCTGCACTTTTTTGCACACCGTGAGCTAAGGCTCATAGGTCGGTTAGATCGGTTAGATTTGTGGAATATAAAGAAATCAGTACCTTGTGCGACTTGAGCCGCAGAATTGTACCCGCCATGAGCTGCCACACGGTCTGGCATTTAAGAGGATGAGACGTCATAAGTGTTTGGGGAATGCGAGTCCATGCAGTTTCGATACGTAGCTAAAGTTCATCTGTTGTAGCAACTGCTGGTGTGCTAGTCGTCTTGAGATCATGGACCAGAATGTTCAATTGAGAATAGATCCGGTGAACATGCAGGCCAAGGCAGAAATGTCACATGGTTGCTTTCCAGCAACTGTTTGACGATGCATGAACACATGTGGTCGGGCATTGTCCTGTTGGTAAATGGCACCAGAGTCTTTGAAGATAAGTTACGACCACAGGCTCCAATGCCTCAGTGATGTAATGCTGGCTGTTCAAAGCGGTAATGCATATGAAGCGCATGCTTGAATGTAGTCCAATGGCACCCCATACCATAACACCAAGGGCTGGAACTTTGTCACTGCATCATGCATGTCTCACTGAGCCTGTCACAGTGGTACCACCAGATACGCATTCGTCCATCACAGTGCTGCTTACTGAAAAGACACGATGCCATTCGTGACATTCTTGGCACCATTGCAGTCGCATACCTGTGTTGTAGAGTCAATGGTAGACGAAGCAATGGCCGCCTAGTAAAGATGCCCCGATGCTGCAGATGGAGTCGAACCGTACGTGCGGACAATGGTTGATGTGCAATACATCCTAACTGTTGAGCTAAGATGTTTGATGTGGTTGTACGATCATTCACAGCCATGCAAATGAGATATCTGTTCTCTCATTCGTTTGTGTGACAGGGCCTTTGAGATCAATCACATCAGTGAGTACCCACTGCCATATTCTAATCACTGTGACAGCATTACGTCCAACACGAGCACTGATGTCTTGGTACGATAATCCGCCTTCCTATAGTTGTTGGGTTGGGTTGTTTTACCTCTGAGCGGCACTTTTTTGCACATCATGGGCTAAATGGCCAGGTCACAAGATCCCGGAAGGTTCAGAGGTTGGGGGAGGGGACCCACTGGAACAGCTGTTGGGAGACAGATGGTAGCCTCCCATCCAGTTGAGTTGTTCTACCTCTGAGCGGCACTTTCTTCCACAACATGAGCTAAATGGCCAAGTCACAAGGACTCCAAAGGCTCGGAGAAGGTTGGGGGGAGGGGACCCACTGGTACAGCTATTGGGAGACAGAGGGTAGCCTCCCATCCAGTTGAGTTGTTCTACCTCTGAGTAGCACTTTTTTCCACACCATGGGCTAAATGGCCAGGTCAGAAGGACTCCGAAGGCTCAGAGAAGGTTGGGGGGAGGGGACCCACTGGTACAGCTATTGGGAGACAGAGGGTAGCCTCCCATCCAGTTGAGTTGTTCTACCTCTGAGCGGCACTTTTTCCCACACCATGGGCTAAATGGCCAGGTCACAAGGACTCCGAAGGCTCAGAGAAGGTTGGGGGGAGGGGACCCACTGGTACAGCTATTAGGAGACAGACTGTAGCCTCCCATTCAGTTGAGTTGTTCTACCTCTGAACGGCACTTTTTTCCACACCATGGGCTAAATGTCCAGGTCACAAAGACTCCGAAGGCTCAGAGAAGGTTGGGGGAGGGGACCCACTATTACAGCTATTGGGAGACAGAGGTTAGCCTCCCATCCAGTTGAGTTGTTCTACCTCTGAGCAGCACTTTTTTCCCACACCATGGGCTAAATGGCCAGGTCAGAAGGACTCCGAAGGCTCAGAGAAGGTTGGGGGGAGGGGACCCACTGGTACAGCTATTGGGAGACAGAGGGTAGCCTCCCATCCAGTTGAGTTGTTCTACCTCTGAGCAGCAATTTTTTCCCACACCATGGGCTAAATGGCCAGGTCAGAAGGACTCCGAAGGCTCAGAGAATGTTGGGGGGAGGGGACCCACTGGTACAGCTATTGGGAGACAGAGGGTAGCCTCCCATTTGTTGAGTTGTTCTACCTCTGAGCGGCACTTTTTTCCACACCATGGGCTAAATGGCCAGGTCACAAAGACTCCGAAGGCTCAGAGAAGGTTAGGGGGAGGGGACCCACTGGTACAGCTATTGGGAGACAGAGGGTAGCTTCCCATCCAGTTGAGTTGTTCTACCTCTGAGCGGCACATTTTTCCACACCATGAGCTAAATGGCCAGGTCACAAGGACTCCAAAGGCTCAGAGAAGGTTGGGGGGAGGGGACCCACTGGTACAGCTATTGGGAGATAGAGGGTAGCCTCCCATCCAGTTGAGTTGTTCTATCTATGAGTGGCACTTTTTTCCACACCATGGGCTAAATGGCCAGGTCACAAGGACTCGGAAGGCTCAGAGAAGGTTGAGGGGAGGCTACCCACTGGTACAGCTATTGGGAGACAGAGGGTAGTCTCCCATCCAGTTGAGTTGTTCTACCTCTGAGCAGCACTTTTTTCCCACACCATGGGCTAAATGGCCAGGTCAGAAGGACTCCGAAGGCTCAGAGAAGGTTGCGGGGAGGGGACCCACTGGTACAGCTATTGGGAGACAGAGGGTAGCTTCCCATCCAGTTGAGTGTTTCTACCTCTGAGCGGCACTTTTTCCCACACCATGGGCTAATTGGCCAGGTCACAAGGACTCCAAAGGCTCAGAGAAGGTTGGGGGGAGGGGACCCTCTGTTACAGCTATTGGGAGACAGAGGGTACCCTCTCATCCAGTTGAGTTGTTCTACCTCTGAGCAGCACTTTTTTCTCACACCAGGGCTAAATGGCCAGGTCAGAAGGACTCCGAAGGCTCAGACAAGTTTGGGGGGAGGGGACCCACTGGTACAGCTATTGGGAGACAGAGGGTAGCCTCCCATCCAGTTGAGTTGTTCTACCTCTGAGCAGCACTTTTTTCCCACACCATGGGCTAAATGGCCAGGTCAGAAGGACTCCGAAGGCTCAGAGAAGGTTGGGGGGAGGGGACCCACTGGTACAGCTATTGGGAGACAGAGGGTAGCCTCCCATCCAGTTGAGTTGTTCTACCTCTGAGCAGCACTTTTTTCTCACACCAGGGCTAAATGGCCAGGTCAGAAGGACTCCGAAGGCTCAGACAAGTTTGGGGGGAGGGGACCCACTGGTACAGCTATTGGGAGACAGAGGGTAGCCTCCCATCCAGTTGAGTTGTTCTACCTCTGAGCAGCACTTTTTTCCCACACCATGGGCTAAATGGCCAGGTCAGAAGGACTCCGAAGGCTCAGAGAAGGTTGGGGGGAGGGGACCCACTGGTACAGCTATTGGGAGACAGAGGGTAGCCTCCCATCCAGTTGAGTTGTTCTACCTCTGAGCGGCACTTTTTCCCACACCATGGGTTAAATGGCCAGGTCACAAGGACTCCGAAGGCTCAGAGAAGGTTGGGGGGAGGGGACCCTCTGTTACAGCTATTGAGAGACAGAGGGTAGCCTCCCATCTAGTTGAGTTGTTCTACCTCTGAGCAGCACTTTTTTCCCACACCATGGGCTAAATGGCCAGGTCAGAAGGACTCCGAAGGCTCAGACAAGTTTGGGGGGAGGGGACCCACTGGTACAGCTATTGGGAGACAGAGGGTAGCCTCCCATCCAGTTGAGTTGTTCTACCTCTGAGCGGCACTTTTTCCCACACCATGGGTTAAATGGCCAGGTCACAAGGACTCCGAAGGCTCAGAGAAGGTTGGGGGGAGGGGACCCACTTGTACAGCTATTGGGAGACAGAGGGTAGCCTCCCATCCAGTTGAGTTGTTCTACCTCTGAGCAGCACTTTTTTCTCACACCATGGGCTAAATGGCCAGGTCAGAAGGACTCCGAAGGCTCAGACAAGTTTGGGGGGAGGGGACCCACTGGTACAGCTATTGGGAGACAGAGGGTAGCCTCCCATCCAGTTGAGTTGTTCTACCTCTGAGCAGCAATTTTTTCCCACACCATGGGCTAAATGGCCAGGTCAGAAGGACTCCGAAGGCTCAGAGAAGGTTGGGGGGAGGGGACCCACTGGTACAGCTATTGGGAGACAGAGGGTAGCCTCCCATCCAGTTGAGTTCTACCTCTGAGCGGCACTTTTTCCCACACCATGGGCTAAATGGCCAGGTGACAAGGACTCCGAAGGTTGGGGGGAGGGGACCCACTTGTACAGCTATTGGGAGACAGAGGGTAGCCTCCCATCCAGTTTAGTTGTTCTGCCTCTCAGCGGCACTTTTTACCACACCATGGGCTAAATGGCGAGGTCACAAGGACTCCGAAGGCTCAGAGAAGGTTGCGGGGAGGGGACCCACTGGTACAGCTATTGGGAGACAGAGGGTAGCCTCCCATCCAGTTGAGTTGTTCTACCTCTGAGCGGCACTTTTTTCCACATCATGAGCTAAATGGGCAGGTCACAAGGACTCCGAAGGCTCAGAGAAGGTTGGGGGGAGGGGACCCACTGGTACAGCTATTAGGAGACAGAGGGTAGCCTCCCATCCAGTTGAGTTGTTCTACCTCTGAGCAGCACTTTTTTCCCACACCATGGGCTAAATGGCCAGGTCACAAGGACTCCGAAGGCTCACAGAAGGTTGGGGGGAAGGGACCCACTGGTACAGCTATTGGGAGACAGAGGGTAGCCTCCCATCCAGTTTAGTTGTTCTACCTCTGAGCAGCAATTTTTTCCCACACCATGGGCTAAATGGCCAGGTCACAAGGACTCCGAAGGCTCAGAGAAGGTTGGGGGGAGGGGACCCACTGGTACAGCTATTGGGAGACAGCGGGTAGCCTCCCATCCAGTTGAGTTGTTCTACCTCTGAGCGGCACTTTTTTCCACACCATGGGCTAAATGGCGAGGTCACAAGGACTCCGAAGGCTCAGAGAAGGTTAGGGGGAGGGGACCCACTGGTACAGCTATTGGGAGACAGAGGGTAGCCTCACATCCAGTTGAGTTTTCTACCTCTGAGCGGCACTTTTTTCCCACACCATGGGCTAAATGGCCAGGTCACAAGGACTCCGAAGGCTCAGAAAAGGTTGGGGGGAGGGGACCCACTATTACAGCTATTGGGAGACAGAGGGTAGCCTCCCATCCAGTTGAGTGGTTCTACCTCTGAGCGGCACATTTTTCCACACCATGAGCTAAATGGCCAGGTCACAAGGACTCCAAAGCCTCAGAGAAGGTTGGGGGGAGGGGACCCACTGGTACAGCTATTGGGAGACAGATAGTAGCCTCCCATCCAGTTGAGTTGTTCTACCTCTGAGCGGCACTTTTTTCCACACCATGGGCTAAATGGCCAGGTCACAAGGACTCGGAAGGCTCAGAGAAGGTTGGGGGGAGGCTACCCACTGGTACAGCTATTGGGAGACGGAGTGTAGCCTCCCATCCAGTTGAGTTGTTCTACCTCTGAGCGGCACTTTTTCCCACACCATGGGCTAAATGGCCAGGTCACAAGGACTCCGAAGTCTCAGAGAAGGTTGGGGGGAGGGGACCCACTGATACAGCTATTAGGAGACAGAGGGTAGCCTCCCATCCAGTTGAATTGTTCTACCTCTGAGCGGCACTTTTTTCCCAAACCATGGGCTAAATGGCCAGGTCAGAAGGACTCCGAAGGCTCAGAGAAGGTTGGGGGGAGGGGATCCACTGGTACAGCTATTAGGAGACAGAGGGTAGCCTCCCATCCAGTTGAGTTGTTCTAGCTCTGAGCGGCACTTTTCTCCACACCATGGGCTAAATGGCCAGGTCACAAGGACTCCGAAGGCTCAGAGAAGGTTGGGGGAGGGGACCCACTGGTACAGCTATTAGGAGACAGAGGGTAGCCTCCCATCCAGTTGAGTTGTTCTAGCTCTGAGCGGCACTTTTCTCCACACCATGGGCTAAATGGCCAGGTCACAAGGACTCCGAAGGCTCAGAGAAGGTTGCGGGGAGGGGACCCACTGGTACAGCTATTAGGAGACAGAGGGTAGCCTCCCATCCAATTGAGTTGTTCTACCTCTGAGCAGCAATTTTTTCCCACACCATGGGCTAAATGGCCAGGTCAGAAGGACTCCGAAGGCTCAGAGAAGGTTGGGGGGAGGGGACTCACTGGTACAGCTATTGGGAGACAGAGGGTAGCCTCCCATCCAGTTGAGTTGTTCTAGCTCTGAGCGGCACTTTTCTCCACACCATGGGCTAAATGGCCAGGTCACAAGGACTCCGAAGGCTCAGAGAAGGTTGGGGGGAGGGGACCCACTGGTACAGCTATTAGGAGACAGAGGGTAGCCTCCCATCCAATTGAGTTGTTCTACCTCTGAGCAGCAATTTTTTCCCACACCATGGGCTAAATGGCCAGGTCAGAAGGACTCCGAAGGCTCAGAGAAGGTTGGGGGGAGGGGACCCACTGGTACAGCTATTGGGAGACAGAGGGTAGCCTCCCATCCAGTTGAGTTGTTCTACCTCTGAGCGGCACTTTTTTCCACACCATGGGCTAAATGGCCAGGTCACAAGGACTCCGAAGTCTCAGAGAAGGTTGGGGGAGGGGACCCACTGGAACAGCTGTTCGGAGACAGATGATATACTATCATAAATAATAAAAAAAATTTTTATTAAAATTGTAATAGAAATTTTTTTGTTCAAAGTTTGATGACTTTTTAGAAACGATGGTTTATATCAGTGGTTTTCAACTGTTTATTCTTCACGTACCCAGGGGCATAGCCATGGGGCCACCTGGCCATTTAGCCCATTGTGTGCAAAAAAGTGCCGCTCAGAGTAAAACAATCCAACGTTAAAGAACACGCTGGATGGCCTTGACAGGAGGCTACCATCTGTCTCCCAACAGCTGTTCCAGTTGGTCCCCTCCCCCAACCTTCTCTGAGCCTTCGGGGTCTATGTGACGTGGCCATTTAGCCCATGGTGTGCAAAAAAGTGCCGCTCAGAGGTAAAACAATCCAACGTTAAAGAACACGCTGGATGGCCTTGACAGGAGGCTACCATCTGTCTCCCAACAGCTGTTCCAGTTGGTCCCCTCCCCCAACCTTCTCTGAGCCTTCGGGGTCCATGTGACCTGGCCATTTAGCCCATGGTGTGCAAAAAAGTGCCGCTCAGAGGTAAAACAATTCAACGTTAAAGAACACGCTGGATGGCCTTGACGGGAGGCTACCATCTGTCTCCCAACAGCTGTTCCAGTGGATTACCTCTCACAACCTTCTCTGAGGAGGGGAACTACTGGTACAGCTGTTAGGAGACAGATGGTAGCCTCCCATCCAGTTGAGTTGCTTTACCTCTGAGCGGCAATTTTTTCCACAACATGGGCTAAATGGCCAGGTCAGGACTCCGAAGGCTCAGAGAAGGTTGGGGGAGGGGACCCACTGTTACAGCTATTGGGAGACAGAGGGTAGCCTCCCATCCAGTTGAGTTGTTCTACCTCTGAGCAGCACTTTATTCCAACACCATGGGCTAAATGGCCAGGTCAGAAGGACTCCGAAGGCTCAGAGAAGGTTGGGGGGAGGGGACCCACTGGTACAGCTATTGGGAGACAGAGGGTAGCTTCTCATCCAGTTGAGTTGTTCTACCTGTGAGCGGCACTTTTTCCCACACCATGGGCTAAATGGCCAGGTCACAAGGACTCCGAAGACTCAGAGAAGGTTGGGGGGAGGGGACCCACTTTTACAGCTATTGGGAGACAGAGGATAGCCTCCCATCCAGTTGAGTTGTTCTACCTCTGAGCAGCACTTTTTTCCCACACCATGGGCTAAATGGCCAGGTCAGGACTCTGAAGGCTCAGAGAAGGTTGGGGGGAGGGGACCCACTGGTACAGCTATTGGGAGACAGATGGTAGCCTCCTGTCCAGTTGAGTTGTTCTACCTCTGAGCGGCACTTTTTTGCACACCATGGGCTAAATGGCCAGGTCAGAAGGACTCCGAAGGCTCAGAGAGGTTGGGGGGAGGGGACCCAGTGGAACAGCTGTTAGCCTCTCATCCAGTTGGGTTGTTTTACCTCTGAGCGGCACTTTTTTGCACACCGTGAGCTAAGGCTCAGAGGTCGGTTAGATTTGTGGAATATAAAGAAATCAGTACCTTGTACCCGCCATGAGCTGCCACACGGTGTGGCATTAAGAGGATGAGACGTCAGAAGTGTTTGGGGAATGCGAGTCCATGCAGTTTCGATACGTAGCCAAAGTTCATCTGTTGTAGCAACTGCTGGTGTGCTAGTCGTCTTGAGATCATGGACCAGAATGTTCAATTGGGAATAGATCCGGTGAACATGCAGGCCAAGGCAGAAATGTCACATGGTTGCTTTCCAGCAATTGTTTGACGATGCATGAACACATGTGGTCGGGCATTGTCCTGTTGGTAAATGGCACCAGAGTCTTTGAAGATAAGTTACGACCACAGGCTCCAATACCTCAGTGATGTAATGCTGGCTGTTCAAAGCGGTAATGCATATGAAGCGCATGCTTGAATGTAGTCCAATGGCACCCCATCCCATAACACCAAGGGCTGGAACTTTGTCACTGCATTATGCATGTCTCACTGAGCCTGTCGCACAGTGGTACCACCAGATACGCATTCGTCCATCACAGTGCTGCTTACTGAAAAGACACGATGCCATTCGTGACATTCTTGGCACCATTGCAGTCGCATACCTGTGTTGTAGAGTCAATGGTAGACGAAGCAATGGCCGCCTAGTAAAGATGCCCCGATGCTGCAGATGGAGTCGAACCGTACGTGCGGACAATGGTTGATGTGCAATACATCCTAACTGTTGAGCTAAGATGTTTGATGTGGTTGTACGATCATTCACAGCCATGCAAATGAGATATCTGTTCTCTCATTCGTTTGTGTGACAGGGCCTTTGAGATCAATCACATCAGTGAGTACCCACTGCCATATTCTAATCACTGTGACAGCATTACGTCCAACACGAGCACTGATGTCTTGGTACGATAATCCGCCTTCCTATAGTTGTTACGTTGGGTTGTTTTACCTCTGAGCGGCACTTTTTTGCACACCATGGGCTAAATGGCCAGGTCACAAGATCCCGGAAGGTTCAGAGAAGGTTGGGGGAGGGGACCCACTGGAACAGCTGTTGGGAGACAGATGGTAGCCTCCTGTCAAGGCCATCCAGCGTGTTCTTTAACATGCACAGGATCTGGCTCACCCGCACACGGAACCACGGCTTAACGTCCCATCCGATGGACGGCAGCCTTTCCAAGCCCATCGGTGTCCCCTACTGACCGTGGGCAGGGCGGGGAATTTTGCGGAGATAAATCTCGAAGCTGACCCAGCTGGGACTCGAACCTGGGAACTACAGATTACGAGTCTGGCGCGCTACCGACTGAGCCACCCCCGCCCATACATACAGCCATGCCTTACCCGGGGCTCGAACCCAGGGTTGGGTTATTTTACCTCTGAGCGGCACTTTTTTGCACACCATGGGCTAAATGGCCAGGTCACATGGACCCCGAAGGCTTAGAGAAGGTTGGGGGAGGGGACCCACTGGAACAGCTGTTGGGATACAGATGGTAGCCTCCCGTCAAGGCCATCCAGCGTGTTCTTTAACGTGCACAGGGTATGGCTCTCCCGCACACGGGGCCACGGCTAAACGTCCCATCCGACGGACGGCGGCCTTTCCAAGCCCAGCGGTGTCCCCTACTGACCGTGGGCAGGGCGGGGAATTTTGCGGAGATAAATCTCAAAGCTGACCCAGCTGGGACTCGAACCTGGGAACTACAGATTACGAGCCTGGCGCGCTACCGACTGAGCCACCCCCGCCCATACATACAGCCATGCCTTACCCGGGGCTCGAACCCAGGGTTGGGTTGTTTTACCTCTGAGCGGCACTTTTTTTGCACACCATGGGCTAAATGGCCAGGTCACATGGACCCCGAAGGCTCAGAGAAGGTTGGGGGAGGGGACCCACTGGAACAGCTGTTGGGAGACAGATGGTAGCCTCCCGTCAAGGCCATCCAGCGTGTTCTTTAACGTGCACAGGGTATGGCTCTCCCGCACACGGGGCCACGGCTTAACGTCCCATCCGACGGACGGCGGCCTTTCCAAGCTCAGCGGTGTCCCCTACTGACCGTGGGCAGGGCGGGGAAATTTTGCGGATAAATCTCAACGCTGACCCAGCTGGGAACTACAGATTACGAGCCTGGCGCGCTACCGCCTGAGCCACCTCCGCCCACACATACAGCCATGCCTTACCCGGGGCTCGAACCCAGGTCCCTTAGATCAGTAGCCAAGCGCGCTAATCACTTGGCCATGGGGCGGCTCCAATAGTTGTAAAACATGTACTGTTCTCCAATATTCGAATAAAACTAATGCATAATGTGTTTCATAGTTACGATAGCAACAATTCATTCGTTTACTGCTTTAAAGAATCTCGATGGTAAATTACACTTTGAATTAAAGTAATTTGATCTTATTCTCAATGCCTAGAAAAAAAGATGTTTTTCGAATTCAAGTAGATTTCAAAAATAAAACGATGAAAGGTTGTTGAAACTGTGAAGCAGAATATGATCAGGGTTGGGTTTTTTATCGTTTATGAGTGGCAATTTTTTATTTGCATGCAGTGGGCTAAATGGCGAGATCTCAAGGACCCCATTGACATTATATTTTAAACAACTCAAACTAAATTCTTAGGACTAACAACACTGCTGTTAAATATTTCCGGTTTTAGAACTCTTCAAATAGTAAACTTATTGCTCAATTCAGGGGAATTTCTTTTTAAGGTTAGGTTGTTTTACCTCTGAGCGGCCCTTTTTTGCACAACATGGCTAAATGGCCTGGTCACAAGGACCCAAGGCTGGGGGAGGGGACCAAATGGAACAGCTGTTGGGAGACAGGTAGTAGCCTCCCGTCAAGGCCTCCAGTGTATTCTTTAATGTGCATAGGGTACGACTCTCCCACACACATCTGCCACGGCTTGCGTCCCAACAGATGGACGGCGGCCTTTCCAAGCCCATCGGTGTCCCCTACTGACTGTGGGCAGGACGGGGAATTTTGCAGAGATAAATTTCAACGCTGACTTGAACCTGGGAATTACAGATTACGAACCTGGCGCGCTACCGATGAGCCACCCCCGCCCCTTATTTCTTGGTTTTCAGTTTGCCCGTTTCTCTTTTACAGGCACTTGCTGTCTTCTGTGTGCAAAAAAGTGCCGCTCAGAGATAAAACCCAACAGCTCATCCAGTAGGTCACCTCCCCCAATATTCTCCGAGACTTCGGGGTCCTTGTAACCTGCATATTTAGTCCATTCTGTGCAAAAAAAGTGTCGCTCTGAGATAAAAGAACCCAAACTCTTCGAGTAGTTACCCTCCCCCAATCTTCTCTCAGCATTTGGGATCCTTGTGACCTGGACATTTAGCCCACTGTGTGCAAAAATGTGTCAAAGGTAAAACAACCCAACTGCATGGCAGACTACCATCTGTATACCAAGTTGTTTCAGTGGGTCCCCTCACCTAATCTTACCTGAGCAATTGGTGTCCTTGCGACCTAGCCATTTAGCCCATTGTGTGCAAAAAAGTGTCACTTAGAGGAAAAACGACCCAATAGCTCTTCCAGCAGGTCCCCTCCCCAAATCTTCTCTGAGCCTTTGGGGTCCTTGTGACCTGGCCATTTAGCCCATGTGAGCAAAAAAGTGCCACTCAATGGTAAAACAATCTAACGTTAAAGAACACGCTGGATGGCCTTGACGGGAGGCTACCATCTGTCTCCTAACAGCTGTTCCAGTGGGTCCCCTCCCCCAACCTTCTCCGAGCCTTCAGGGTCCTTGTCACCAGACCATTTAGCCCATGGTGTGCACAAAAGTACCGCTCAGAGGTAAAACAACCCGACCTTGAATATCAACAAAAAAATCTCAAATAAAATAGAAAACATAAAACTCGCTAACAACCAAAAAAATCATGAAAAACAGTCAAAAACAATAAAAAATCAAAAAATTTATTTATATGTACATATCACAAAATATGCAGTATGGAACAGTCAACACCAGTGTTTAAAAAAACGTCCACTTCCTACTTTACAAAATAGTTCCTATCAATGATGTACCTTCCGTTTTCGGTCATTTGGCAAAACCACATGAGCTTGGTTTAAGAAGTTACAGAAACCTTAAGATACACAGATATATATATACATACATTTTATTTGAAACGAATTGTCATTAACTGAAAGAAATAATCACATATTTTTACCTGAGAATGAAATGCAAACAGAATACATCCAGAAACTAAAAGTATTATATACATACAGTGCAATTATAACACATATATGATTAAGCTAGTCCAGCAATCACTATTTTAATAAAGGTAACACATGGTTACTTTTGAGAACTGCCATTAGTTTTGGTGAATATTTGTGTTTACCAAAAAAATTTTGCAAAATAAAACGCTGTTTCGTAATATAATTTAGTCTGGATTTCCACACATTATACGATTACGACTGTTTTGACATAACCCCTGAAGAAAATATTAAGATTATAATATCCAGGACGTCTTTATAGGATGTGATGGGTCTGCCCATTCTGTTGCCATCAAAATATTCCTAATTCTGATTTTGCAGCAGACACTTCCCAGCAAACATTGTGTGCAAAACCCAAACAATATACATAAATAAATGTGATCTTGAATATGGTGTGACATTTTTGAAGCATTTATAAATATATTTAATATATATAATAATTATAGTAATATAAAGTTATAGTAAGATAATTATAGTTATAATTATCCTGATTACATACCAGCTCTCTACTCTTAGACCAAAGGTGGGGGCATCTCACACTTTAAGGTTATGATGGTTGTGCTATGAAGCATTAGCATGTGATTACAAGTACCGAGATCATGCAATATTTATACCGACGAACACGAAGCTTTTATAACCACATATCAAGTTGTTTTTACCTCTGACTACTTTTTTTGCACACAATGGGCTATATGGCCAGGTCACAAGGCCCCCGAAGGCTCAGAGGTTGGGGAAGGAGCCCCACTGGACAGCTGTTGGGAGACAGATGGTAGCCACCCGTCAAGGCCATCTAGCATGTTCTTTAACATTGGGTTGTTTTACCACTGTCACTTTTTTGCACACAATGGGCTAAATGGCCAGGTCACAAGGACCCCGAAGGCTCAGAGAAGGTTGGGGGAGGGGACCCACTGGAACAGCTGTTGGGAGACAGATGGTAGCCACCCGTCAAGGCCATCCAGCATGTTCTTTAACATTGGGTTGTTTTACCACTGTGTGTCACTTTTTTGCACACAATGGGCTAAATGGCCAGGTCACAAGGACCCCGAAGGCTCAGAGAAGGTTGGGGGAGGGGACCCACTGGAACAGCTGTTGGGAGACAGATGGTAGCTACCCGTCAAGGCCATCCAGCATGTTCTTTAACATTGGGTTGTTTTACCACTGTGTGTCACTTTTTTGCACACAATGGGCTAAATGGCCAGGTCACAAGGACCCCGAAGGCTCAGAGAAGGTTGGGGGAGGGGACCCACTGGAATAGCGTTTTTACAGAGAGATGGTATCCTCTAGTCAAGTTGGGTTTTACCTCTGAGCGACTTTTTTGCACACAATGGGCTAAATGACCAGCTCACAAGGACCTCGAAGGCTCAGGGAAGGTTGGATAGCTGTTGGGAGAGATGGTAGCCACCCGTCAAGGCCATCCAGCATGTTCTTTAACGTGCACAAGGTATGGCTTTCCCAGCACACAGGTCAACGTTTTAACGTTCCATCCGCAGGACGGCGTACTTTCCAAGCGCATCGGTGCCTACGTAATGAGAATGCCTGACGATTTCAAGTTGTGATGCGACAGTAGCGCTAGTTACATTTTCGTCCGCATTTTTGCTTGCTCCTTTGTAGCATGTTATGACGTTGTTTAACGCTAGTTTCAAAATTGGATTCTGACAAGGATTTGTTCATATGCGAGTTATTTATTGTTCTGTCTATTTGCTGCAGTTTCTAAAGAGTAGAAGTGAAACTTGTAAAAAAAATCAAGTTTCCATCAAATCCTTTCCAAGCTTGATTTGCGAGACAACTGGCTGAAAGCAATATATCGGTAAGGTCTTTATAATTACCTTAATAAGTTTGTTGACATGAATAATTTGAAAAATGTTTTATAGATTATATTTTGAATAAATAACATTTCTGATATTTTAAATTCATCGGTATTGTAAGCAAATAAAATTCCTATTAACTTAAATGATAAATATCTTTACACATACTGAAGCTCTATGAGATGAAAAATTGCATTTAATTGAAAAAATATGGCTGAAGAAAAAGTAATAATTTATTATTTTAATAATTAAATCTATTTCAGTCTAGATTATCAACAATATTCTTTCAGAATTTAAAAAAAGTGTTATGGAAACTAAAATGTTTCACCACAGTAATACTTGGAGAAGAATTTATTTCAGAAATTAAACTTAAATAATAAGAATTATTTCAAATCATTTAATAATAATAAAAATATTCCTTCAAGCAGCTGCTTGCCACAGAGGTCTGACAGGAGCTTTTCAGTTTATATGCCAGAGGTCTGTGAGGATGGCAGGACATCAGCAGATTTTGTATATTTAATAAAATAAACATTTTTGAAATTTACGTAATGATTTTTTTCAATATTAGACAATTATGAAAGGTTTTTTTTTTTATAAAACAACAATTTTTTTGTTAAATACTCTGGCTTCCATAACTAAATGCAGAACGAATATTTTTGAAAAATTGAGATTCATCTTTTCTGTTTTTACATTTTGTTTTTCTGGAAATGCGTAGTATGATAAACTATTTATAAAATATAGGACAAAATTTAATTTGTATTTTTTTTTAACTTTTTTTGTTTAGCAGACCTAAGTGAATTGTACATTTTGAGTGTAAGGAATGATTTAATAATATTTCACAAAGACAAAGTTGAAAATGCCTAAATTTAGATTGAAAAATTGTGCTTGTATACATAAAAAAAGCCTCTATATGGCTGCTTGCCATATAGAGGTATGACAAGAGCCTGTCAATTTATACGCCATAATAAAAGGTCTGTGAGGATGGCGGGACCTAAGCAGAAAACAATAAACATCCACGTCTTACCTGGGGCTCAAACTCAGGTCCCTTTGATCAATAGCCAAGCACGCTAACTACTTGGCCTAATATTCCAATGATTTTATCCCCTTAATAAACTGCATCTTTCTTCAGTAATTGTTAATTTGGCCAGATGCTGAAATCACTGTAAATTTCACTAGGTACTGGAGTAGGGTAGGTTGGGTTGTTTTACCTCTGAGCGGCACTTTTTTTGCACACCATGGGCTAAATGGCCAGGTCACATGGACCCCGAAGGCTGGGGGAGGGGACCCACTGGAACAGCTGTTGGGAGACAGATGGTAGCCTCCCGTCAAGGCCATCCAGCGTGTTCTTTAACGTGCACAGGATATGACTCTCCCGCACACGAGGCCATGGCTTAACGTCCCATCCGACGGACGGCGGCCTTTCCAAGCCCATCGGTGTCCCCTACTGACCGTGGGCAGGGCGGGGAATTTTGCAGAGATAAATCTCAACGCTGACCCAGCTGGGACTCGAACCTGGGAACTACAGATTACGAGCCTGGTGGGCTACCGACTGAGCAATCCCCGCCCCTGGAGTAGGGTACTTAAAGTATATGACAGTAGTTTAGGTAGAATGTCACAGAGCAATGATCATAATAAATATGCCAAGAATAGTATTTTGATTCCTGTAGTAAGACATATCATTTAAAACATTAATCTGTTGATAATGCTGATTACACCCCTGTTTAATTTTAAACTAGTGAAATAAAAAAATAAAACATAGTAGTATTTATTCATCTAATCATTGTTTTTATTTAATTGGCTATTAATGTTTGATTCATACACATACTTCCTCTTAACAGGAATGAAAAAGGGGAGTAAACCCTAACCAATATTCTGCAGTTTGTGGGAAGCATTTTCAAGAAGAGGATTTTAAAACTGTAGTGAAAAGAAATATCTTGAAACCATCTGCAGTGCCTTCTGTGTTTCCCAGAACACTTGCATAAAAAAGAAGCAGTGAAAAGAAAAGGAGTAACAGGGTTGTTTTACCTCTGAGCAGCACTTTATTGCACACCATGGGCTAAATAGCCAGGTCACATGGACCCTGAAGGCTCAGAGAAGGTTGGGGGAGGGGACCCACTGGAACAGCTGTTGGGAGACAGATGGTAGCCTCCCGTCAAGACCATCCAGCACGTTCTTTAACGTTGGATTGTTTTACCTCTGAGCGGCACTGTTTTGCACACCATGGGCTAAATGGCCAGGTCACATGGACCCCGAAGGCTCTGAGTTGGGTTGTTTTACCTCTTAGCGGCACTTTTTTGCACACCATGTGCTAAATGGCCAGGTCACAAGAACCCCGAAGGTTCAGAGAAGGCTGGGGGAGGGGACCCACTGGAACAGCTGTTGGGAGACAGATGGTAGCCTCCCGTCAAGGCCATCCAGCGTGTTCTTTAACGTTGCTAAATGGCCAGGTCACAAGAACCCCGAAGGCTCAGAGAAGGCTGGGGGAGGGGACCCATTGGAACAGCTGTTGGGAGACAGATGGTAGCCTCCTGTCAAGGCCATCCAGCGTGTTCTTTAACGTTGGGTTGTTTTACCTCTGAGCGGCTTTTGGATTGGATTGTTTCACCTCTGAGCGGCACTTTTTTGCACCCCATGGGCTAAATGGCCAGGTCACAAGAACCCCGAAGGCTCAGAGAAGGTTGGGGTAGGGGACCCACTGGAACAGCTGTTGGGAGACAGATGGTAGTCTCCCGTCAAGGCCATCCAGCATGTTCTTTAACGTGCACAGGGTAAGGCTCTCACGCACACGGAACCACGGCTTAATGTCCCATCCAATGAACGGCAGTCTTTCCAAGCCCATCGGTGTCCCCTACTGACCTTGGACGGGGCAGGGAGTTTTACAGAGGTAAATCTCAACAGGAGTTACAGGGAATACTGTTCCATCAACTCTTATTGCAAATATTTGCAGCTCCCCTTTTCCTTTTGGAAATTTATACGTGTTAGCTGAGGCAGCTTCCTTTAGCAACAAAATGGAAATAAGCTGCAAATCATGTGACAAATGCATTCAAACTGAACATGATAAGAAAAGCATTTTATTTTTGAGAAATAAAAATAGAAATATAACATCACGATTTTTAGAGTGAGAAAACAGATAAATTCAATGAAAGCCAAAAAAGTCTTCTAAAAACACCAGAAATTAGAATCTGACTTTGAATGTGTAAAAAAATTACAAGAAAATGCTGCAGATGGAAATCATAGTGCTGTTTTTTGCTAGATCAGCTAAAAGCTTATGAGCAAAACAAGCCCAGATGGTATTAACTTACAGTAAGATTTTGCATTATGTGGCAGAACCATTCACTGTGTGGTTATCATTATGCTCGAAACATCAAACTCTTAAAATTACCAGCTAGATCAACATTACAAAAATATCTGTCTAATAGTCCTATGGAAATTGGCTTCAGTAGCCTTGTTCAACAAAGACTACATGCTGAGAAAAAAGTTTGACAGAAAAAGAGCTCCTTGGTAGACTAATAATTGATGAAATGAACATTAAACCAATGTTGTTGCACAATAAGTTGCAGGACCGTTACTTTGGTAATGTTGCCATGGATGGCATCAAAAATGAATTAGGAATTCAAAACAAATTAGCCAATCGTTTTTACTGTTCTTCCTGTTTTCCGGTTTATCAACATATTTTCGCCTTCCAGTTGTTTATTATTTTACCTAACAGTTACAAGGGTTGGGTTGTTTTACCTCTGAGCGGCACTTTTTTGCACACCATGGGCTAAATGGCCAGGTCACATGGACCCCGAAGGCTCAGAGAAGGTTGGGGGAGGGGACCCACTGGAACAGCTGTTGGGAGACGGATGGTAGCCTCCCGTCAAGGCCATCCAGCGTGTTCTTTAACGTGCACAGGGTATGGCTCTCCCGCACACGGAGCCACGGCTTAACGTCCCATCCGACCGACGGCGGCCTTTCCAAGCCCATCGGTGTCCCCTACTGACCGTGGGCAGGGCGGGAATTTTGCGGAGATAAATCTCAACACTGACCCAGCTGGGATTCGAACCTGGGAACTACAGATTACGAGCCTGGCACGCTACCGACTGAGCCACCCCCGCCCCAGTTACAAGGAAATCAGTTGTATCAACTCACACTGAATGTCTTGAAACAGCTGGAACATATTGGATTTCAAGTTGTAAGAATTGTAACAGATATTTTGGTAGATGAAGGCAAACACCTTCATGTATCAAAAGCTATGTCATGGCTCAATTAAACCTGAAATTGAGTATCCTTGTGATCCTGAAAAGAGTCAGAAAAGTTGTCCCTCAGTTATGATTACTGCCATATAATCAAAAATATCAGATCCCAATTTTTATGCAATATAAAAAATATATGTTGGGGCTGAAAAAATTTCACCAAAATATTTGTACCATATAAATGATTTGCAAAGCAAAGAAATATGTAAACCTATAAAAAATCTTACAAAGCACTTGTTTCCTTCAAATTAAAAAAAAAATGAATGTAAAGAGAGCAATAGCAATTTTTACTCCTGAGGTAACATCTGTCTTAAAATTTCTATGTGATTATGGTAGGCAATGTTCTGTGAAAGGTTTCAGATGCACAGAAGACCATTGAATTTATGGAAATAATGCATAAATGGTTTACATTGCATAACATTCAAAATACCAGGCATCATATATATAGAAATAATTCCATGTGTATGCAGTTCTTTTCTGTTACTGATGAAAGATTGCATTGGTTAGAGAATGATTTCTTACATTATTTACTTAAGTGGAAAAATTCTTGTTCTCAACCAAAGTTGAAAGTTTTAAGTACAGAAACATATGAAGCAATAGTTGTGGCAACACTATCTACTATAAAATGTGTGAAATATCTACTGAATAAAGGATTTCATTTTGTATTTACAAGAAAATTTTCCCGTGATGACGTGGAATAAATTTTTGGCTGTATTAGGCAACTGGGAGACAAAAATTACCAAACAAATGTTTGTAGTGCTGCTGCAGCAATTACAAAATTCTTAAAACAGGCATAATTACTCAAACACTTTCAAGCAATGTGAGCAACAAACCTTCCCTAGATGTAATGGGTCCTGTTTCTACAATTCCCCAATCCTTCAGAGTTAGTAATAAAGCTTCAGAAATATCTTTTGAAATACTGTTAGCAGAAGAACTTTCTGAGATAGAAAATATAAATTCCTTTTGTAGAGTGTCACTTTTGACAGCAACATTAGCAGTGATCGCTGGTTACCTAGTTAGAGTAGTTAGAGTAGTACAAGATAACATAGAATGCCACAGCTGCTCTGAGCTATTAAATACCCCTCAGTCACCATCAGCATCAAATACCATTATTCAAAATCTCGATCGATCGTGGGGGCTTGAAATATCCAAAGCTTGAATTTGTCAATGTTTTAGCTGTTATGGAAAAAACTGTAAAAATATAGACTTTAACCCTGTTAACGTCTACATTTCTACCAAGGTTATGCAAAAATAAATTATTTAATTGTTCTTTTAACGATGAGAGCCACATAAAAAACCTTTGCAAAATAATACAAAAATTTTTAAAACCATATTTAACGAATTATGGTGGTAGTAAGTGTACTGAAGAAGTTGTGCAACTGAAGCTAAATTCTAAACCACTCTCAAGAAAATGACTAAATTATGAATATTTCAGCTGTTAATTCGTGTTATATTTCTGATAGAACGTTTATATTCAACAGAATCTTTGAATTGCACAAATACATGCATAAATATTCTTTAATGTGAGATTTTAAGATCAGAAGTAATTAAAAGCTGAAATTGTAGCAACACTGAAATAAAAGAGTTATGATAAAGGGTAAATTCTGTGCTGCAGCATGAACTTTATTTGTGTCTATTAGTAAAGTTCCAGTGCCTATGGAAACAGCATTATGTAGTAAAATTTTTCTGCTAAAGAATTCTGCATATATATTATAAAAATAGGTCATGGATTAAATCTTAACTAAAGGTAGAGTGATTTAAAATTTCTTATTTTTAATTATTATTTTTTTTGTGAATTTTCCTCCAAGTAATTACCATTGAATAAATATTGGGTAAAACTTGAAAATTCGAATTTTAATGTTTAATTTAACACTACGTGGCATTTAATTAACTGTTATTTACTAGCAGATTGCTATACCAGTGCTATCATACTGCTAGCTACCGCAGAACAGTGCTGCCCTCTTGTGGCAAGTTCTGAAGCAGTCCACGTGCACCTGTTAACACAGAGATTTGCGAAAATCAGGAGGCACTCCCATTACATAGGCACCGCCCCTACTGACTGTGGACCGGTGTTGCGTAGCTAAATCTCAATCTGGCCCAGCTGGGACTCGAACCTGGGAGCTGCGGATTATGAGCCTGGGTGCTACTACCACTATATATCAAGTAATACTATGCCTTGGGTTATTCAGATCCACAACATCGAAGCTCAATGGAAATATCTTTCATGTCACAGGCCAGCAACTAATTCGATATGAAGGAATAAATCTCATGACAGCTATTTATAGTAATTCGTCAAGCACAAAAAAAATCCATTTGTTCACTTCCTAGATTCGACCTTTGGATGCCCTTCATGCCACTAAAACCATTTGTTCCAATAATTCATATCACATGCCATTTCAGACTTTAAATATATTGATCGGAACTAGTGCACTGACCACATTTCAGCAATTTTAAAATGAGCATTTTCAAAATTATTGATTTATTTGAATATTATACATATAAAAAAAACATTCTTTACTAACATTATCTACCTGCTTTAATTTCGTTTTGCATAGATAAATAATAGTGATGCAAGCATATAATGACATGGTAGATTGTAACTTTTCAAAGTCTAGTAGGCATCAAAGCTTTCCCCCCATTATTCCATATGCAAAAAATTGCTTTGGTTTACGCCATTTCAATACATTAGAATTAAACACATTCTACAGACTGTTAATACTTTTAACATCACAATTCTACATGGAAAACAAAAGTGGTGTAGTGATAAAGAATGCCTTCAGAAATTTAAAAAATGACAGATCGTTTCATATTTAAACAGACAGCTTGAATAATAAAAACACCAGCAATTACGTAAATGAAAAATTGATTTTTTTGTATTAAGTTCTACAAAAACTATCTCAAGGAGAAAATGCATTTTTTTTTGGAGGTGGAGGAGGGGGGGGGGGGTAATCGTTTTTCAAGGTCCCTGTAAGCTCCAAATATAACTTTTTTGGTGAATTAAAAAATCAGCTAATTATCATACAACTTTTGCACACCATACAACTTTTGCATACAAAAACACATACATATAAATACACTACTGTGACTATTTCTAAGCATTTTTATACAAGAGTGCTTTTTATTTTCAAAGACTAGTAATAGTGAATGGTTAGAAATAAACTAATATTATTACATAGCTACTGAAGTTTGAACAAAAAATATCTATTAACTCATTTATTATAATCTTCAGGTGAAATAATTTCGAAACGAAATTTTTGATATGCCTAAGTGTAACCCTTATTAGTTCAATTTTGGTTACATCAATAAGATTTTCATTGCATTTGACAGAAAATAGTTGAGCATTAATTTCTTGTTCTGTAGCCAATTTTATACATTAAATATTATAAAAAAAAAAAACGAATTGAACCTAAAGCATTTTGCTTTTTAAAAGAAAAAAAATTAAATTCATAATCAAAATGTAAAATAATTATGGGATTTGCCAATAAATTATTACTTCTGGCAAACAACTTTTGCTATAATCGTGACTAGGCAAAACATGAGTATTATTGGAAGAACTTTAATGAAATTTAACAATTTTGAACATCAGCCACCAAATACAAATTTCTCACTTTTGATAACATAAATACTGCCTATTTCTTGACAACTTGATGTTTAAATCAAACTGGCGAATCACTTGCCTTCATTATCAAATATGCAGCATTCAAAATTTTATAAACATAACCACTAGAGAAGCAATGCAATTCTTTCTGAATATACGCATTTGTCCCAAAGCAACCAAAAAGAACTGAACAGTACTTGATGGATTACAGCTACTATTATCCAATGTTTAAGTAAAAAAAAAATACTGAATTTGGTATATTTTGAACAATACAAAAACATAATTATCTTCAGATATCAATCCAGTTCCAAAAATTGCGCTGGTAGTTGTTATACACTATGTTGAAAAAAAAAAAGTGTCTGGACACTTCCATGTTATGTGAATGGAAAGCAACTTTCAAAGCTCCCTAACATTGAAAGTAAATCTTTTATGAAAAAACTGTTAAAATAAATACCCCCTCAAGCAGCTGCTTGCCACAGAGGTCTGACAAGAGTCTGTCAGTTTATATGCCATAGTAGAAAATCTGTGAGGATGGCAGAACCTCAGCAGAAAAACAACACAAACGTCCATGCCTTACCCAGGGCTCGAACCCAGGTCCCTTAGATCAGTAGCCAAGTGCACTAAACTGCTACTGGTGATAAATTGTAGATGTCACTCAAAATCTCTCTAAATATATTTTCCGCAATATTCGTTTAATATTTAAAGAATGAATGGAATTTGAAGCATTTATCCTCAACTTTTGGCACTTGTGGTGAAAAAAATACTTCAATAGATAAAACCCAACTCTTGTAAGAATTTGTTCACTAACATAAATTAAATATCTGAAGTTTGTATGACGATTTTTTAAGATTTCATCAATTTGGAGGCAATGTGACACTGTCAATTTTCAACAATCTTTGATCAATATTTAAAAAGTCATTGAAGCGGGACCGTTTAACAGCAGACGACACCGTCACATTGCCTCCAAATTGACGAAATCTTAAAAAATCACCATACAAACTTCAGATATTTATGTTAGTGAACAAATTGTTACAAGAGTTGTGTTTTATCTATTGATGTATTTTTTCACAAGTGTCAAAAGTCAAAGATAAATGCTTCAGCTTCCATTAATTCTTTAAATATTATGATGATATTTAAATATTAAATGAATACTGCAGGAAATATATTTAGAGAGATTTGAGTGACATCTACAATTTATCGTCAATAACAGTTTTTGCATAAAAGGTTAATTTTCAATGTTAGGGAGCTTTGAAAGTGGCTTTCCATTCACATAACGTAGAAGTGTCTGGACACTTTTTCAACATAGTGTATGTATTCACAGGCTTTATAGTGTCCAAATCTGCACACTTTTATCTTAAACTGCCATTAAAAATCTTTAACAAAAGATAAACTACAAATTTCACTTGCTTTAAGAATTTTATCAATATTTTGAAATAATTTGCAGAGTATATTAAAAATCTATTAAGTCTGAATTGATATTCATCTGTCCCTTGTTTTTGCCAGCTTTTCTTTCAAATGAGTTAATTTTAAAAGCAACCTCCGATTTCAAAGTTTTTAATTAACTTAAACATTTAATTGTTGTCGTCACCTACATTTCTAGTTCTTATATGGTACAAATTTGAAATTAATAATCATGTTGTTCAAATTATGAACTTCTTAAGAGGAAAAATATTATAATTTCTTATAAAACAGGTAACATTTCTACCACACAGCATTCAACTTCTGTTGAAAGGGATTTAGTATTTTGCCAAAATCCTTGGAAATAACATGTATCACGTGCTAACTACAACGCTTAACACTGGAAATTATTGCCAAATGTTTGGTGTTGTAGAAACTTTTAATCTAATTTGACAAATTGCAACAATCAGAATTGTGCACTGTTTGGCTCCCTTCAGTGCCATAATTCCCACTCAGCAGTGTTTTATCTGTTATCCATATTTATAGCACACTCACGAAATTTAACAAGTCCAATGAAAAAAACACACTAAAAGATGATGTATGATATTGCCACAAACAAAACTTGAAGATATTACAAAGACAAAAAATGGAGAGAAAGCCATACCACTAGAATGGGGTTTTAATGAGAACAAGTCAAAACACACAGCCTATTAAGAAAAACGATGAAACAAAAAAATACATCAAGTAAGAATTCATTAGTAGAAAAAGTAAAAAGATGTTGGTTCTATGGGCTGAAGATATTACCAAAAATCAGTATTGCTAAATTCTACAGTCATTCATGAAAAGGTGCTGATAATTTACAACTAGTTAAGGTTGTTTGGGTTGGGTTGTTTTACCTCTGAGTGGCACTTTTTTGCACACCATGGGCTAAATGGCCAGGTCACATGGACCCTGAAGGCTCAGAGAAGGTTGGGGGAGGGGACCCATTGAAAAAGCTGTTGGGAGACAGATGGTAGCCTCCCGTCAAGGCTATCCAGCGTGTTCTTTAACATGCACAGGGTATGGCTCTCCCGCACACGGGGCCACGGCTTAACGTCCCATCTGACGGACGGCGGCCTTTCCAAGCCCATCAGTGTCCCCTACTGACCGTGGACAGGGCGGGAAATTTTGCAGAGATAAATCTCAATGCTGACCCAGCTGGGACTCGAACCTGGGAACTACAGATTACGAGCCTGGCGCGCTACCGACTGAGCCACCCCCACCCCTACTAGTTAAGGAAAGTAAAAGGAACTTTCATCTGCTGAGCCATTATTTCACGAAATTAAAAAGTGTCTGTAGAATGTCAAGTTAACAGGTAAAGTTGCTAGTGGTAATAACAGGGCCACTATATTTCCTGGCAAATTTAAGGACACGATGATGGTACTCCACGAGTATTCAATGGAGGAGAAATAGCTTATTTTGGAAACATATACCAGATAGAGCCTATGTTCCTAAGGAAAAGAAGTGCGTTTCACGTTCTGGCACCAGTAAAACATCATTCACGCTATTGAGAATCTTCAGAATACATGGGAGAAGCTGTAGGATACTATCATGAATGAAGTTGGGAAGGCCCCTGGAAAGAAAGTGTTTGTGACTTTGAAGGTTTTCAGATACCAACCTCTGAAGTGTGACACACTTTTGACCATAACTGGACTTTAACCCCATTAAAAGAAATCAATGTCTCAGATCTGCTTGAATCTCATGGGGAAGAACTTACTGAAAAGGATTTTGGATGCTAGAGCAAGATAATAGAGGTGGCTGGACGTACAAAAACATAGACAAGATTCGACTGACAATAAATATCTGGCTGCTTACTTTGCTTTTCTGACCAGCTGATTCAGATGCTATGGAAAATTTAATCTTTCCATAGCATGGTAAATTACTATGGAATGCTATGGTAAGTTTAATCCACAGTTAAATTACAATATTACATACAAAAAGCACACTGTAAAATGTAATTCCAAGCCAAATATTCATTCTTCACTCCATCAACAAGTCTTCTGAACAAGCCCATTACGTCAGATCCAAGCAACAGCATATGGAATGCTATATGCTAGTCACAAGATACTTTTCTGAATTCAAGAAGCACCAGAAATACTAATAACCAAGAGAACCACAAGACTTTGTATGTCAGAAAACAACACAAATTTTACAATCTGCCAGTAAATGTTATCATATGACTGCTACAGAACTGCACAATACTAGTGTTCTAAATTAGCTCCAAGTTCGACTTACGAACTACTTCCTCAAATCCAGTGTTTAGCATGAAATGGAAAGTGACAGACGACTTTCAGAACTGCGACTTCCCTGTTTTCTGATGTCAGAAGTCGTAGCACTCCTACGCTATTCAGGCAAAATTCTGTCCTGCAACTAATACAGAACTATGTAATATTGAAGGTTTTATTTTTATAACCTTCGAATTTTTGACTCTGTGGGTTACTACTGTAATCACAGAAAGGCTAAAAAAAATTGTAGACTGGAAAATGATATTGGCTAAGAATAACTATACAGTTTTATGGTGTATATTTTGAATTTAGTATTGGAATTTATATGGATTCTAATGTTGAATGTAGTTCAGAGAGTGTAAGACAATAGCATACAATATTAGGTTGGGTTGTTTACCCTGAAGGCTCAGAGAAGGTTGGGGGGAGGCGACTCACTGGAATAGCTGCTGGGAGACAGATGGTTGGCTCCCATCAAGACCATCCAGTGTGTTCTTTAACGTGGACCTGCACACAGGGGCACAGCTTAACGTCCCATCTGATAGACGGCAGCCTTTCCAAGCCCTTCGGTGTCCTCTGCTGACAGTGGGCAGGGCGGAGATTTTTGCGGAGATAAATTTCAATGCTGACCCAGCTGGGACTAGAACCTGGGAACTACAGATTATGAGCTTGGCACACTAGGTACTGGTAGTTTATAAAGAACAACTACAGAAATGAAACAGCAGAGTTTAACTTGTGTTTTAAAATGCTACCCTGCCAGTTTTCAGTGTTGGGAGCACTTCTATCACTGATATCAACAATTAATATTACAAGTACATAAGCTTTGTCTCTAACACTAAGTTGCCACAGCAGTATCTCAGCTTAGCAATCTATGTGGTTATAGTGGGCATGCATCCCCTTCATTCAATATTAGTGATGACCAAAGCAACAGAACTTTACCACCTGTTCTTCCCTTTGTGATTCACCATTCACTTTTACGCTCCATAACCAGTTATTTTATTTATGTTTTAATTATATGGGTTCATATTTTTCTTTGAACTATAATCGATCTTCCTTTCTGTTAGCTTGAGTTGCCCAATCAGCAATCCATTTGGATTGTTCCCCAAGTGCCTGGCACAGGAAGTGTCTAGGTCACAGTCACTTACATTGTCACTGACACACAATTAGCTATGCAAATGTGGCTCATTGATATATTTGTAGGCATGTTCCAGCATTTGTCTTAAGCAAATATTAGCTAGTGGAGTTAATAGGAAGGATATTACTGTATCTGAATTGTTGGAGGGAGGACAGTTGCTGTTGTGAGGTGAAGGAGCTCAATGTTTATGTAATTGGATTGTAGTATAATTAAATGTAAGCATATTTGACCTGTATATATATATATATATTTTTTTTTTTTTGGGGGGGGGGGGCTCAGTCAGTAGCACGCCAGGCTCATAATCTGCAGTTCCCAAGTTAGAGTCTGAGCTGAGTCAACGTTGAGATTTCTCTCTCCAAAACTCCCCACTCTGCCCATGGTTAGGGGACACCGATGGGCTTGGAAAGGCCACCATCTGTTGGATGGGATGCAATGGATTGGATTGGATTACCTCTGAGCGGCACTTTTTTGCACACCATGGGCTAAATGGCCAGGCCACAAGGACCCCAAAGGCTCAGAGAAGGTTGGGGGAGGAGACCCACTGGAACAGCTGTTGGGAGACAGATGGTAGCCTCCTGTCGAGGCCCTTCAGCGTGTTCTTTAACGTGCACAGGGTATGGCTCTCCTGCACACGGGACCATGGCTTAATGTCCCATCCGACGGACGGTGGCCTTTCCAAGCCATGGGATGCAAAGCCGTGGCTCCGTGTGCGGGAGAGCCATACCCTGTGCACGCTGAAGAACATGCTGGATGGCCTTGACAAGAGACCACCATCAGTTTCACAACAGCTGTTCCAGTGGGTCCCCTCCCCCAACCTTCTCTGATCCTTCGGGGTCCATGTGACCCGGCCATTTAGCCCATGGTGTGCAAAAAAAGCGCCGCTCACAGGTAAAACAACCCAACGTTAAAGAACACGCTGGATGGCCTTGACGGGAGGCTACCATCTGTCTCCCAACAGCTGTTCCAGTGGATCCCCTCCCACAACCTTCTCCAAGTCTTCGGGGTACTTGTGACCTGGCCATTTAGCCCATGGTGTGCAAAAAGGTGCCGCTCAGAGGTAAAACAACCCAACGTTAAAGAACACGCTGGAAGGCCTTGACGGGAGGTTACCATCTGTCTCCCAACAGCTGTTCCAGTGGGTCCCCTCCCATAACCTTCTCCGAGTCTTCGGGGTCCTTGTGACCTGGCCATTTAGCCCATGGTGGGCAAAAAAAGTGCCATTCAGAAGTAAAGCAACCCAACCTGTATATTTGGCAAGTTCATTTCAATAAATTTAGTCATATTTAACTTTATATTGGACAATTCACAAGTTAAGCTAAATTTTGCCATTTATGCTCCAGAAAGAAAAGAAATCTAAATTTTTGGCAAGTGAATTATTGCCTGGTGCCCAAATCCTAAGTTATCCTGCCTTTGAAGACAGATATTTAGGAGTATTACACCTTCCACTAATGTCATCTGCTACCACACAATCTGCAACTAGTTATGCAAAAATCTACAACCTATAGTGGTGAATATTTTACATATTAAAAAATGTACAGGGCGATTCAAAAAGAATTGAACACTTTTTAAAAAATTTTACTCAGTAACTAGGTTATACATGAACATGCAGTCAAAACTAATTTGTAAAGGAACTATCGGTTATTTCTATACTCTTACAAATTTTTTTAAAGTGTTCAATTCTTTTTGAATCACCCTGTGTATATATAGATAATCCTAGCAAAGTTTTCACTGCATTTATATGCAAATTTCCAAAGTAATTTTCCTAAGCAAATTATATTTTTTCACACGGAATTAGGGATCTGGAATACATCTGCCCTTTTCCTATTGAAACAAGGTTTCATTAATCCCAGTTTCATCTATTCTGACATTTTCCAGGTTGGGTTGTTTTACCTCTGAGCGGCACTTTTTTGCACACCATGGGCTAAATGGCCAGGCCACATGAACCCCAAAGGCTCAGAGAAGGTTGGGGGAGGGGACCCACTGGAACAGCTGTTGAGAGACAGATGGTAGCCTCCCGTCAAGGCCATCCAGCGTGTTCTTTAACGTGCACGGGGTATGGCTCTCCTGCACACGGGGCCACGGCTTAACGTCCCATCCAACGGACAGCATTTTCCAGGAATACATCCCTTGACATAAGCATGGGTCGTCTTTGTGCTCCCCAAATGACAAAGCTGCATTATGCTTCTGTCAATTGGATATCTCATACCCCATGTTAGTAATCTTGATCAGTACCCATAAGCTAATGTCATAGAGCTCCTGCAAATGTATCAGAATACTGAGGTTTCATTTTCAATCTGGTTGAAGCAAATTTTTCCCAAATTATTTTTTTTTTTCCCTTTCTGTATGGCATTGGGGTCAGATATTAACGACAAATTTCAAAAATCCAGAAGCAGTTTGAAATACGAAACAGTGAGATTTTTTGTGTAGAGGGATATCTAATGCTTATTTCATATAATTGGTATGAATCGGAATGACGGCAGAAGCTTACACAGAGAGGCTGAAACAGCTCACTTTTAGATATAAAACTTCAACTTCAGCTATTTATTGAGATCATGTGGAAGTACATAGAATATAAATATTTATTCATAAACTAGTTTTCCTAATGTTTTCAATGTAATACTCTCTAAGGTACCAAGTAGTATCTTTATATCACTGCAACAATTGCTTTTGAGTAGTCAAATTCAGTTTCACTTTATGTATACAATAAAAGATATACTGGTAATCTGAATAAATCTAGAAAATAATTAATTTTATGCATACAATAAAAGGCGTATCAGTAATCTGATACAATATATCTTTGATTTTCAGGATCCAAATCAGGATAACTAGAGATGGCAGAAACTAAGGGCAAGTGAAGCCCTCAAGACTAATTTGTAGAAGCAGCATGCTTTTACTTAATGAAAAAGGCAACCCCAATTCTATTACCTTTTCCTGAATCATGCAATAGTTACGTTTTTTAAACATAGATGATAATCAGTGTTACCTGCTGCTCTTTTAGCGTTGATAAATCAATAAATATTTTGCAGAAAAGACAATTATTTATTTCTATCTTACTCTG
>JAWZYU010000523.1:0-72500 GCA_038380435.1 Ryuthela nishihirai
CCGTGTGCCGGAGAGCCATACTGTGTGCGCGTTAAAGAACGCACTGGATGGCTTACCTTCAGGCTACCATCTGTCTCCCAACAACTATTCCAGTGGGTCCCCTCGCCCAACTTCTTTTGAGCCTTCGAGGTCATTCAGCCTATTCTATGCAAAAAAAGTGCCGTTTAGAGGTAAAACTACCGAACGTTAAAGAACACGCTGGACTGCCTTAACTGGACTCTGCCATCTGTCTGCTACAGCTGTCCAGTGTGTCCCCTTTCCCTGAGCCTTCAGGGTCCTTGTGGCGTGGCCATTCAGCCTATTCTATGCAAACAAAGTGCCGTTTAGAGGTAAAACTACCGAACGTTAAAGAACACGCTGGATGACCTTGAGTGGAGTCTGCCATTTGTCTCCTACAGCTGTCCAGTGTGTCCCCTCGCGGTCAGTACTTGGGAGGGTGACCACCTGGGAACACCGTGTGCAGTTGGCAATTTTTTTTCCCGAAGCGCTGTACTCCTAGAATATTAGCCAAATTCATTCTGCGTCGGTCGCCGGGTCCCATTCCATTTTTAGTAAATAAATAAAGGAGTTTTAGTTTTGGTTACAAAACCTGCAACTTACGTGCAGAAATGACTGCTCTGTGTCGTTTCGGAGACTCCCGGAAAGCTCTTAATAACACAAATAACGACATCTAACCAATGAAATATATTTCAGTTGAAAACCTAAGTTCTATATTCACTAGTGACTGTTACAATGCACCTAAAACAGTTCCTTCTCATCGTACAATGAGACTTAAAAAAATAAATAACCTATCACGATGAAAAAGAATCGAATAAAACAGCTTGTATGCTAAAGAATCGAAGACACAACAATGCTTTTCGAATCGTTAAACCGGATACGCCTTTTGTTTCGTAATTTCCATTTCCGTCACGAATTAGTTTTAGCTTTAACAACTCTCGTATAAACAATTAAGTCACTGACCATATATTACCGAACATTTTTAAAACGACAGACATCGGAAGATTGCTCCGATATCCGGAATAAATCTGATAATATTTTGATCGAAAATTTTACAATAAAGAATGTGTGTGTGTATATATATACGTTTTATTTTATTCCAATTGTTATAGTATAATTATATCTATACATGGGGTACGCCAGTAACATACACTTTTCCAGAAGGTACGTGAGGCCTAAAAGGTTTTGAGAACCACTGCTCTATTATATATACATAAAGTTCAAAGATATGACGTCATAAGACTAAAGTTACCAAAGTCAATAGTAGAAGACAAAAAATACCAAAATGTCTTAAAAACTTAATATTGTTAGAATAAAAAGTGATGTAAATCACAGTAAAATAGTGTAGAAATTTTGTATGTATCATACCCTGTGCAGGTTAAATAAAACGTTGGATGGGAGGTTACCATCTGTCTCATATCAGCTGTTCCATTATTTAGATATGGTTATTTGTGTTATTAAGATCTTTCCGGGAGTCTTCGAAACGATACTTAGGAGTCATTTCTGCATACAAGTTTATTCTGCAGTCATTCTGCAAATAAGTCATCTGTCTCCCAACAGCTGTTACAGTGAGGCTCCTCCCCCAACCTTCTCTGAACCTTCATGGTCCTCGTGACCATGCCGTTAAGCCCATTGTCTACCAAAAAAATGCCGATCACATGTAAAACTACCAACTCTGAGCGCTATATGATATCATATGCATTTTATTCTATGCAATTCCAGTCAGATATTCAAATTGATTATGTTTACATTTAAAAGCATCCAGCTTACCAAGAGGTTTATTCGTATGCATCACAGCGTATTCCTGCTATTATATTCTCTAAAAATTGTTTCAGGATATTTCTCAACATTTAATAATAAATAAATAAATAAATAAATACCCCCTCAAGCAGCTGCTTACCACAGAGGTGTGACAGGAGCCTGTCAGTGTCATATGCCACAGTAGAAGGTCTGAGAGGATGGCACGCCCTCAGCAGAAAAACGACACAAAACAGCCATGCCGTACCCGGGACTCGAACCCAGGTGTCTTAGATCAGTAGCCAAACGCGCTAACGACTCAAATTAAAAAAAAATAAATAAATCCTTCTTAAAAAACAATAGGAATAATCTAATTCAATGCACCCAATTCCCGAGAAAACCGTGTAAAAAAATAAACCTTTAAAAAAAAAATACAGTGCATATGAAAAAATAGATATGAAAATCTTTAAATATTCATTTGATTTTTATTAATTTAAATACATTTTTAATTATATAAATGTTACTTATAGCCGTCCCATGGCCGAGTGGTTAGCGCGCTTGGCTACTGATCTGAGGGACCTGGGTTCGAGCCCCGGATAAGGCATGGTTGTATGTGTTGTTTTTCTGCTGAGGTCCTGCCATCCTCTCAGACCTTCTACTATGGCATATAAACTGACAGGCTCCTGTCAGACCTCTGTGGCAAGCAGCTGCTTGAGGGGGTATTTTTATTATTATTACTTATCTCGTATAAAAATGTAAGTTAAAATAGAGTGACGGCATGAGAAATAAGTGAACTCGTAAAATTAGTGCTGCCTGTGAATACTGGTTAATAATAAAGAGCAAAAACACAGAGATGACGTCAGGAGTACTGTTTCGTTGTGTTGCCAGTAGATTTTGCATAATATATATTACAGCCACGTTGAAGTTTTAAAAATGCTTTTCTTAATCGTAACAATGTTCCTATTTAAGGTATATTTTTATATTATGTTTCGATCATCTCAGATACGTAAGATGCATTTTTATTTTTCTACCTACAGAGAAGAAAAATGGTTATATAAAGTTTCGGAGAAGTATAGACGAAACATTGTGAAGCCGTAATAAAAGTTGGAAATTTTAGTGAATTCACTTATTTCCGATGCCTTAAAACCTTTAAAAAAAAAAAAAATTACAGTGCATATGAAAAAAATAGATATGAAAATCTTTAACTATTAATTTTATTTTTATTAATTTAAGCACATTTTTCATTATATAAATGTTACTTATCTCGTATAAAAGTGGAAGTTACAATAGGAAAATGGCGGATTATGAGAAATAAGTCAACTCCTAAAATTAGTGCTGCCTGTGAATACGGATTAAACGATAAAGTAGGAAAAACACCGAGATGACGTCAGCAGTACTGTTTTGTTTGTGTTGCCAGCAGATTTTGTATAATATATTACACGCAGTTAAAGTTTTAGAAATGCTTTTCTTAATCATGATAATGTTGCTTACCTAGACAGCAACCATTTATACGTTTACGAACTGTTAAAGCTTTGGAAATTCCGGTTTTTGAAAAGTCGTTTCCGGTAAAAACTTGGGTTTTTGCGAGTAATCTCAAGATTAATATTATTTTTTTTGCCCAGAAATGAAAATTAAAAGTTATGCGCACGTCGTGGTGTAATAAGATAGAAAAATAGGAATGGATTGGCATCGCACCTAAAGGGTTTTGCCGAACGTTTTCAGTGTTTTAAAATTTACGTTTATGGTGAATAAATATTTCGTTCTAGAGTGAATGGTGGGGTAAAACTTATTTATTGAGAGATGAATTAAACAGTTGCAATTATATTTCTATAAATAGGAATTGACTACGAAATATTTGTGTTGACACGAAATAGGGTTCCCATTAATTGTAGCTATGGAAATGAACTACGTTATTTGCGTTTTTAGGGTTAAGAACGATAGGATAATTTTACAAATGCCGAGATGGAAAATAATTATTCGGTGGAATACACTAATTATTTTATGAAGAGTAAAACTGAAATCTAAACGTGATTTGAAGTTTCATGTCAACTTTGCGTTTAATATTTTGTTTTTTGCGTGTTAAATATTCCAGCGTTCGTGATTTATATATTACGGCAACCAACGTTTTTATATTCGATATTACACGTAGGTCGTACAGATGTGAGCGATATCTAATGCAAATGACATCGAATAAGATATTTTGCTACTAAGGTATTATGCCAATGTCACCTTTCATTTCGTCCATCAGATAGGTATTGTGAGTGACTTCAGGAGAAAATATGATTTGGAAAATGTATTGAACTGAATAATCAACTGTGATTTCACAATATAGTTTTGTTGTATGGCTTTCACGAGACGCTGATAATGCTTGTCCTCTTCACATTATAGAAATTATGCTGTAAAGCAACCGCGTTGCTGATGTCATCTCTGTGTTTTCTCCAATTTCTTATTATTAAGGCGCAGCCCCGGGTAAGGCATGGATGTTCGTGTTGTTTCTGCTGAGGTCCTGCCATCCTCTCAGATCTACTGTGGCATATTAACTGACAAGCTCCTGTCAGACCTCTGTGGCAAGCAGCTGCTTGAGGGGGTATTTATTATTATATTTATTATTTACACATATTTTAGTTTGCTTATTTATGGCAATACGTAGCTCTTACACGGTACACGTGGGATATTTTATCCTTTAACAAGTCTAGGCAGGGAAAGTTTTCGTTATTCGATTAACTTTGGTTATTTGATGGCGATCCCCACTGCTACGTTATGTTGGGTTGTTTTACCTCTGAGCGGCACTTTTTTGCACACCATGGGCTAAATGGCCAGGTCACATAGACCCCAAAGGCTCGGAGAAGGTTGGGGGAGGGGACCCACTGGAAACAGCTGTTGGGAGACAGATGGTAGCCTCCCGTCAAGGCCATCCAGCGTGTTCTTTAACGTGCGCAGGGTATGGCTCTCCCGCACACGGGGCCACGGCTTAACGTCCCATCCGACGGACGGCAGCATTTCCAAGTCCATCGGTGTCCCCTACTGACCGTGGGTAAGGCGGGGAATTTTGCGGAGATAAATCTCAACGCTGACCCAGCTGGGACTCGAACCTGGGAACTACAGATTACGAGCCTGCCGCGCTACCGACTGAGCCACCCCCGCCCCACGTTATGTTGAATAATATTCGTTCCTGTAATATTCACTAAATGGCTTCGGCCAGGTACGAGAAATGGTGAGAAAGGAAGCTTAAAGAAACAGAACTTTGTTGCGGATATGGAGAGGTGTCACTTCCTTCGAAGTCGGAAAACAATTAAATCAACAATGCTATTTTCAGACGTCAGCAAAGAATTATTACGATTACTTTCAAACAGTATACAGTTAATGAAATCTGTTGAAGTGAAACGTACGTAGTACCGTCGACATTTTTCAGTTTTCTTCTAGGCGCGCTGGCAACGTGCATGGCGCTAATGAAAAAACAAAAAGGCGATGCAGAAGGCAGGCAAAAGACCTGCCTACCTCTGAACGGCACTTTTTTGCACACCATGGGCCAAATGGCCAGGTCACATGGACCCCGAAGGGTGAGAGAAGGTTGGGGGAGGGGACTCACTTGAACAGGTGTTGTGAGACAGATGGTAGCCTCCCGTCAAGGCCATCCAGCGTGTTCTTTAACGTGCACAGGGTATGTCTCTCCCGCACACGGGGCCACGGTTTAACGTCCCATCCGACGGACGGCGCCCTTTCCAAGCCCATCGGTGTTCCCTACTGACAGTGGGCAGGGCGGGGAATTTTGAGGAGAAAAATCTGAACGCTGAACCAGCTGGGAGTCGAACCTGGGAACTACAGATTACGAGCCTGCCGCGCTACCGACTGAGCCACCCCGCCCCCGTCTCCACGGTGTCAGATTGTTAATAAAACCAGTGAAGTTTGATAATTAAATTAATCAATCCCAGTTATTTAAGCTGAAACGTTATAGTGGAATTGTATGTAATTTCCGGCTTTGATATTTAATTGCATTCGCATATATTAAATATTAACAATAGTAATATTACAATATTTTAATATAATTAAAATATTGTAATATTACTATTAATCATTGCTAACTGTAGTTCGATTCTTGTGTAGGTAAAATTTACGTGGTGTATGAACTTTATTCTAAATATACGTAATAAAATATATTATGGAAAAGAAGAAATGAATTGAGAGTAAAATTTGACACTGAAGTCAAAGCGAATATATGGTTGCTATCGTAACTAAGGGCGCCACGTGTGAAGCTATCTAGGTGCACGTGCCATTGTAACATATTTGACCAATCGTAGAAGAGGAACACGAACAACCGTTAGGAGAGGCGGGAAGAAGCAAATATTTCGTTAAAACAAAATTAACGCCACCTAGAGGAATTTATTTCATTTAGCAATAATTGTCGTACGTGTGAATTTAATTAAGTACATAAGTTATATATATGCATTCATGTTTCAAAACTTTAATGAACACTATTTGAATATTACCACATATAGTATGCTGAAATATAAATTTAGGACACTATTTTGGGTGAGGGGAAATGTGAATTTTTTTTTTTGTTACGGTTCAACTTATTTGGACTTCCGACCTGAAATTTCGCACTGCAAACTGGACCTTAACCTGAAACTTTCTGTGAAAATTTCGAGCGTGTACATTGATTTCACCGATGAGTTATGACTGCCAGAGACAGGTAGTAAATGACACTCCGCAACTCGCTAAGTTATGACGCTGTATTCCGTATCATCTCATTGGGGTAAAATTTACGAACAGTAATAGGTTTTAAAACACAAAAAAATACCCTTGATAATTAAGAGACATTAGAAAAACTATTTTATTTTACTACTTCAATTGATGCAGTATTTAATTAGTAACGCAAGTTCTGATGTTTAATAGCAGCGAAATCTGTTTATTTAGTCTGAAACCCTAAAAGAAACAAGTTTAAAGGAAGGGAGAATGGAATAATGTACCTTTCATTGGGCACAGCGATAAATATGTTTCGGTTTCCATTTCTATTTAAGTACGGAACTCATAAAGAATCCTCAGCGTTGAGATTTATCTCCGCAAAACTCCCCACCCTTCCCACGGTCAGTACTGGACACCGATAGGCTTGGAATACAACATTCACAATATAAAATTATCCATAACAGCAACATAATTTTAACGAATTTCTGTATTACAGACTACACAGGGATTAAGTGCTTAGCCGAGGAGTCATTTCATACCCTAAACATTTAACCTCTAATGATTATTTTATTTCCTAATCCTAAGAGGCTTAACGTGTTAGGGAAAAGAGTGAAAATATGTTCATAAATATAATAAAGGAATAAAAAAACACCCCCTCAAGCAGCTGCTTGCAACAGCGATCTAACAGGAACCTGTCAGTTTACCCGACATAGTCGAAGATCTGTGAGGGTGGTGACCCCTTTAATTACTTTAATACGCCATATATTAGATATGCGTTTGGTTGGGTTGTTTCATCTCTGAACGGTAGTTGTTTGCACACAAGGGTCTAAATGGCGACGTCATAAAGAACCAGAGGGATCAGTTTAGGTTGCGGGAAGGTGACCGAATGTTATGAGACAGATGAAAAAATAGCAGATTGGTTCCAGACGTGAAAAAAAAGAACATACCCCCTCAAGCAGCTGCTTCCCACAGAGATCTGACAGGAAGCTGTCAGTTTATATGCCATAATAGAAGGTCTGTGAGGATGGCAGGACCTCACACAAAAAAGACACATACGTCCATGCCTTACCCGGGACTCGAACCCAGGTCCCTTAGACGTGAAAACCGAATACAAATGAGTTGTTTTCAAACAAGTGATATCAAAATCTTGAAGTCTTTATTTCATTTTTATTAATTTTAAGACATTTTTAATTTTATAAACTTAGTAGTTTTCAAATTAAAACCAACCGGTTTGGTTTTAAAGAAAAGAAATATATAAAGAATTCTTCAATATTTTTTGGGTTTTTTTTATCTCTGTAGTTTTTTTTGACTCAGTCGGTAGCGCGCTAGGCTCGTAGTGGAATGGAACCCGGCGACCGACGCAGAATGAATTTGGCTAATATTCTAGGAGTACAGCGCTTGGGGGAAAAAAATTGCCAACTGCACACGGTGTTCCCAGGTGGTCACCCTCCCAAGTACTGACCGCGAGGGGACACACTGGACAGCTGTAGGAGACAAATGGCAGACTCCACTCAAGGTCATCCAACGTGTTCTTTAACGTTGGGTAGTTTTACCTCTAAACGGCACTTTTTTTGCATGCAATGAGCTGAATGGTCAGGTCACAAGGACCCTGAAGGCTCAGGGAAAGGGGACACACTGGACAGCTGTAGGAGACAGATGGGAGACTCCAGTCAAGGCCGTCCAGCGTGTTCTTTTAAAGTTCGGTAGTTTTACCTCTAAACGGCACTTTGTTTGCATAGAATAGGCTGAATGGCCACGCCACAAGGACCCTGAAGGCTCAGGGAAAGGGGACACACTGGACAGCTGTAGGAGACAGATGGGAGACTCCAGTCAAGGCCGTCCAGCATGTTCTTTAACGTTCGGTAGTTATACCTCTAAACGGCACTTTGTTTGCATAGAATAGGCTGAATGGCCACGCCACAAGGACCCTGAAGGCTCAGGGAAAGTTGAGGGAAAGGGGACACACTGGACAGCTGTAGGAGACAGATGGGAGACTCCAGTCAAGGCCGTCCAGCGTGTTCTTTAACGTTCGGTAGTTTTACCTCTAAACGGCACTTTGTTTGCATAGAATAGGCTGAATGGCCACGCCACAAGGACCCTGAAGGCTCAGGGAAAGGGGACACACTGTACAGCTGTAGGAGACAGATGGGAGACTCCAGTCAAGGCCGTCCAGCGTGTTCTTTAACGTTCGGTAGTTATACCTCTAAACGGCACTTTGTTTGCATAGAATAGGCTGAATGGCCAAGTCACAATGACCTCGAAGGCTCAAAAGAAGTTGGGCGAGGGGACCCATTGGAATAGTTGTTGGGAGACGAATGGTAGCCTGAAGGTAAGCCATCCAGTGCGTTCTTTAACGCGCACACAGTATGGCTCTCCGGCACACGGAACCATGGTTTAATGTCCCGTTAGGAAGACGGCGACGTTTACAAGCCAATCGGTGTCCTCTACTGACCGACGGCAGGGCGGGGAGTCTTACGGAGATAAATCTTAACGCTGACCCCAGCTGGAACTCGAACCCTGGAACTTAAGATTACGACAGGGCGCCAAAAAATTTTATTTTCCTTCCGTGGTTTAAAATAAAATCCGAAATATATTCTTGTCCATTCCTTCGAAAAAGTATCCGAACAATGTGGTTGATTGGATTGCATTCGATTGTTTTACCTCAGAACGGCACTTTTTTGCACACCATGGGCTAAATGGCCAGGCCACAAGGACCCCGAAGACTCAGAGATGGTTGGGTGAGGGGACCCACTGGAACAGCTGTTGGGAGACAGATGGTAGCCTCCCGTCAAGGCCATCTAGCGTGTTCTATAACGTGCACAGGGTATGGGCTCTCCCGCAAACGGGGCCACGGCTTAACGTCCCATCCGACGGACGGCGGCCTTTTCAAGCCCATCAGTGTCCCCTACTGACCGTGGCCAGGACGGGGAAATTTTACAGTGATAAATCTCAACGCTGACCCAGCTGGGACTCGAACCTAGGAACTACAGATTACGAGCCTGGCGCGCTACCGACTGAGCCACCCCGTCCCCAATGTGGTTGATTGTAGAATTCAGGAAGAATACCTGGCAACGATTTTTTTAGAAATTACTGATCTGACAACCTTCGCATACGTACAGGAAGGTTGCCAAATCATTAATTATTAAAAAAGAAATCGTTCCAGATTTTTTTCCTGAATTCTGTTCTGTAATCAACCATGGTGTTCGAATACTTTTTTGAGCGACTGTACATAAGGTTTGTTTTCTTCCTTTCTCTTTAATCGTGAAACTCACAATGTAACATTTATTAGTGAATATAAAACTTAGGTTTTCAACTGAAATAGATTTCATTGGTTATTTAGATATGGTTATTTGTGTTATTAAGATCTTTCCGGGAGTCTTCGAAACGACACTTAAGAGTCATTTCTGCAGATAAGTATAGTCTGTAGTCATTCTGCAAATAAGTCATATGTCTCCCAACAGCTGTTCCAGTGAGGCCCCTCCCCCAACCTTCTCTGAGCCTTCGGGGTCCTCGTGACCTGCCCGTTTAGCCCATTGTCTACAAAAAAAATGCCGATCACATGTAAAACTACCAACTCTGAGCGCTATATGATATCATATGCATTTTATTCTATGCAATTCCAGTCAGATATTCAAATTGATTGTGTTTACATTTAAAAGCATCCAGCTTACAAAGAGGTTTATTCGTATGCATCACAGCGTATTCCTGCTATTATATTCTCTAAAAATTGTTTCAGGATGTTTCTCAACATTTAATAATAAATAAATAAATAAATAAATAAATACCCCCTCAAGCAGCTGCTTACCACAGAGGTGTGACAGGAGCCTGTCAGTGTCATATGCCACAGTAGAAGGTCTGAGAGGATGGCACGCCCTCAGCAGAAAAACGACACAAAACTGCCATGCCGTACCCGGGACTCGAACCCAGGTGTCTTAGATCAGTAGCCAAGCGCGCTAACGACTCAAATTAAAAAAAATAAATAAATCCTTCTTAATAAACAATAGGAATAATCTAATTCAATGCACCCAATTCCCGAGAAAACCGTGTAAAAAAATAACCCTTTAAAAAAAAATACAGTGCATATGAAAAAAATAGATATGAAAATCTTTAAATATTCATTTGATTTTTATTAATTTAAATATATTTTTAATTATATAAATGTTACTTATAGCCGTCCCATGGCCGAGTGGTTAGCGCGCTTGGCTACTGATCTGAGGGACCTGGGTTCGAGCCCCGGATAAGGCATGGTTGTATGTGTTGTTTTTCTGCTGAGGTCCTGCCATCCTCTCAGACCTTCTACTATGGCATATAAACTGACAGGCTCCTGTCAGACCTCTGTGGCAAGCAGCTGCTTGAGGGGGTATTTTTATTATTATTACTTATCTCGTATAAAAATGTAAGTTAAAATAGAGTGACGGCATGAGAAATAAGTGAACTCGTAAAATTAGTGCTGCCTGTGAATACTGGTTAATAATAAAGAGCAAAAACACAGAGATGACGTCAGGAGTACTGTTTCGTTGTGTTGCCAGTAGATTTTGCATAATATATATTACAGCCACGTTGAAGTTTTAAAAATGCTTTTCTTAATCGTAACAATGTTCCTATTTAAGGTATATTTTTATATTATGTTTCGATCATCTCAGATACGTAAGATGCATTTTTATTTTTCTACCTACAGAGAAGATAAATGGTTATATAAAGTTTCGGAGAAGTATAAATAAAAAGCCGTAGTAAAAGATGGAAGTCGCATACTTTGAGTTTCGCATTGCAAGCTTTTTTGAGTAGTTCCACTGGATTTTTTTTTTCTCGCCCTCGTATGATCTACGGAGGAAGTAACCATTCTTTTGTTTTATATATTTTGGTTCAGATTTTAGTGATGTACTGCGATGTGGAAGGGCTTTACGTACGTTTACCAACCGTTAAAGCTTTGGAAATTCCGGTTTTTGAAAAGTCATTTTCGCTAAAAAATTTGGTTTTTGCGAGTAATCTCAAGATTAATATTATTCTTTTGGCCCAGAAAGGAAAATTAACACTTATGTGCACGTCGTGGTGTAATAAGATAGAAAAATAGGAATGGATTGGCATCGCACCTTAACCCTTTTTCCGAACGTTTGTAGTGTTTAAAAATTATGATTATGGTGAATAAATATTTCGTTCTATAGTGAATGGTGGGGTAAAACTTATTTATTGAGAGATGAAATAAAGAATTGCAATTATATTTCTATAAATAGGAATTGAGTACGAAATATTTGTGTTGACACGAAATAGGGTTCCCATTAATTGTAGCCATGGAAATGGCCTATTTTTGAACTACGTTATTTGCGTTTTTAAAGTTAAGAACGATAAGATAATTTTACAAATGCCAAGATGGAAAATAATTATCCGGTGCAATACACTAATTATTAAGAGTAAAACTGAAATCGGAACGTGATTTGAGGTTTCATGTCAACTTTGCGTTTAATGTTTGTTTTTTTTGCGTGTTAAATATTCCAGCGTTCTTCATTTATATATTACGGCAACCAACGTTTTTTATATTCGATATTACACGTAGGTCGTACAGGTGTGAGAGATATCTAATGCAAAAGATATCGAATAAGATATTTTGCTACTAAGGTATTATGCCAATGTCACCTTTTATTTCGTCCATCAGACAGGTATTGTGAGTGACCTCAGGAGAAAATATGTTTGGAAAATGTATTGAACTGAATAATAAAGTGTGATTTCACAATATAGTTTTGTTGTATGGCTTTCAGGAGACACTGAAAATACTTTTCCTCTTCACATTATAGAAATTATGCTGGGAAGAAACCGCGTTGCTGACGTCACCTCTGTGTTTTCTCCAATTTATTATTATTATGGCGCACGTGCACAGGGTATGGCTTTCCCACACACGGGGCCAAGGCTTAACGCCCCATCCGAAGGACGGCGGTCTTTCCAAGCCCACCGGTGTCCCCTACTGACCGTGAGCACGGCGGAGAATTTTGCAGAGATAAATCTCACGCTGACCCAGCTGGGACTCGAACCTGGGAACTACAGAGTTAAAAAACACGACAAAGGTAAAAAAAAAAAACTAAAAAATATTTAAGAATTCTTTATATATTTATTTTGTTTAAAACCAAACCGGTCGGTTTTAATTTGAAAACTTTTAAGTTTATAAAATTAAAAATGTCTTAAAATTAATAAAAATGAAATAAAGACTTCAAGATTTTGATATCACTTGTTTGAAAACAACTCATTTGTATTCGGTTTTCACGTCTAAGGGACCTGGGTTCGAGTCCCGGGTAAGGCATGGACGTACGTGTCGTTTTTGTGCTGAGGTCCTGTCATCCTCACAGACTTTCTATTATGGTATGTTAAAGTGACAGCTTCCTGTCAGATCTCTGTGGGAAGCAGCTTCTTGAGGGGGTATGTTGTTTTTTTTCACGTCTGGAACCAATCTCCTATTTTTTCATCTGTCTCATAACATTCGGTCACCTTCCCGCAACCTAAACTGATCCCTCTGGTTCTTTATGACGTCGCCATTTAGACCCTTGTGTGCAAATAACTACCGTTCAGAGATGAAACAACCCAACCAAACGCATATCTAATATATGGCGTATTAAAGTAATTAAAGGGGTCACCACCCTCACAGACCTTCGACTATGGCGGGGAAACTGACAGGCTCCTGTTAGATCGCTGTTGCAAGCAGCTGCTTGAGGGGGTGTTTTTTTATTCCTTTATTATATTTATGAAGATATTTTCACTCTTTTCCCTAACACGTTAAGCCTCTTTGGATTGGGAAATAAAATAATCATTAGAGGTTAAATGTTTAGGGTTTGAAATGACTCCTCGAATTTTTGCGGAGATAAATCTCAACGCTGACCCAGCTGGGACTCGAACCTGGGAACTACAGATTACGAGCCTGGCTCGCTACCGACTAAGCCACCCCCGCCGCTGCATATGTATTATGCTAGGCACGGATTTACAATTTGTTTCCTTTCTCCTCAGTGTTGTTTTTATTGCTATGTGCATGTAAAGACTTTAAGGAGACCTAAAAAAAACTTGTGCTGATAATTTTTGATATTAACTATTATGGAAATACTAAGGAAGATTTTCAGCGTAAGAACTAATTTTTCTTTTTTTCAAAATAAAACCGACCGGTTTGGTTTTAAAAAAAAATAAATATATAAAAGTTATATATATATATTTTTTTTAAAACTTCAACGTACTGACGTCATCTCGGTGTTTTTGCTACTTTACTATTAACCCGTATTTACAGGCTGGCAGCACTAATTTTAGGAGTTCAGTTATTTCTCATGCCGCCACTCTATTTTAACTTACACTTTTATACGAGATAAGTAACATTTATATAATTAAAAATGTGTTTAAATTAAAAAAAATGAAATGAATACTTAAAGATTTTCATATGCACTGTATTTTTTTTTTAAAGGTGGAAAGAATGGAAGAAATGTTTTCTTTAAACAAGAATTTTTTTTTTATTTAGAAATCATTTCTATTAGTTCTTTTTTTTTTATAAATTTTTATTTGTGTTGCAAGATGCATTTTTTTACTACATGACTAAAAAAGTCCTATTAAAATGAAAGATATGGTCTTTTTTGTTAAATATTTTGAAAAAATCCAGATTTAAATGTTGATTAATTTGGCATATAACATGCCATAATTCCTTTCACTAATTATTTGGGAAAAAAGTTCTAAAGTTAAATTTGGCCTCTGGATGTAAACCTGTTTTTCAGGCTAGACACTTGAAAGGGTTAAGAAAAGTTCATTCTTGTGAAAAATATCCAAATTATGATTGCTTAAAATGCTATTATATGCTTATATTTTATAATAAATGCAAACTGTTGTTTTTTTCATTATGAAACAATTTGTGATTTGTCCTTTATTTTCTCCGAAAAAATATGGTGAATAAATATATGGTGAAGCAGGAAAGTCTAATTGCTCCTCACGGCCTACAACCTCCCAATCTACATATGCGCTTAGTCCCTTCGCTCTACCCATAGATGGCACCACTTGTCGGCTCGAGAGGTGCGGTCCGCGGTGATCAGTGATGCTATTGGACGGACGGACGGACAGCCGGGCCCGTGTTGTTCGCTCGAGGGTGGGAATGGAGGCTTAAAAAATATGTCGCTCTCTGTGTGGGATAAAGTCGACTAACCGTTCAGGAGAACAGACTGATTTAACGCACACGCTAACAACTTTACCGCGACTTCGCCTACGGACTTTTGGATTCTTACGCGCGAATTACCGTGTATGAATTTCTGATTATGAAAATTATTAATAATTTAAAAAGAATACTGTTTATCGCTTCTCGGCCTTTTGGCTAAGATCAAAGTGTAGTATCGCTTCTCGGCCTTTTGGCTAAGATCAAAGTGTAGTATCTAGGAGTTCAATAAGGGATCCGTGTGCATGCCCTGCCCTTATTGAGAGGTGGTACTGCACAAATTTAGTTTGCATTATCTGTTTAACGGGCGACGCTCGCGCTAAGGTGCTCGATCGCTGGTTGGGCAGGTTTTGCGTGCCATCTGCTGGCCGATTTAGGCAGTAGTTGGAGTGTATGAGATTGCACTCCTTTGCTGTTTGAACCGGTTTTGCAAGCTTCTGGCTGCCGTGCTGTGTGCTGGAGAGGAAGCTGCTCAGCGGGTGAGTATCTTGTAGTAGTGTATTTTGTGTAGTGTTGACTTGTTTAATCTTTTTTCTTAGTGTTTCAGGACCACGATGTCGGGCGTGCTGCGGCGCCAACTATCGGTCTCCTTTGTCATAGGAGACAAAGAACCGGCAGTGGACCTCGTGGAGGCTCTCTACAGCCAGTTCGGAGACCAGTGTGCCTCTTGCCTGTCCAGCTTCGGCAGCGGTCGTTACATCATGACCCTCCGTAAAGCTGAGACGTTAGACAAGTTGATCACACTGGGTGGATTCGAGTTTAAAGGGAGGACCATTCCTGTGAAGCCCCTGGACAACAAGGAGCGTATTCTACTAGTGCACAATGTCCCGTACGAGTTGGACAATAGCGTTATTAGCGCGTGTCTCTCTCGCTACGGGAAGGTGCTGAACATCGTCAGGGAGTGTTGGACGAAGTTCCCGGAGCTAGAGACGGGTAATCGTCGCATCAGGATGGAGATGACCAGTCCAGTACCTAATTTCATTCTGGCTGGCTCATTTCGCCTGATGGTGAATTACTCGGGTATGGCTCGCGTCTGCAGGAAGTGTGGGTCACCCGACCACTTAGTAGCGGAGTGCACCCTAGTGGTGTGTGGCAATTGCCAGTTGAAGGGCCACACCGCTGGTAAGTGTACGTCGCCTTGCGGCATCTGCGGGGAAACCCATCCTCGCACGCAGTGTCCGAAGCGTTCCTATGCGAACGTGGCTGGTGCTGCGTCGAAGGTGGGCACCACCCCTGTCACCAGACAGACCGCAGAGAGCACTGCGGCTGAGAAGACTTCGGCGGCCGGTGCGCCCCCTGTCACTCCAGAGGGACATGCTGGAAGTGAAGGGAAAGCGGCCGTCCCGTCGGAGGCTTCTGCGGAGGGGGAGAAGGCAGGGTCCTCTGCCTGCGGTGAGCTGAGCGTGCCTGTGTCTGACACAGCCACCTCTGCCTCTGCGGGTAGTGTGCCGGCCAGCTCGCCTACCCCGTCCGCTGTCTCTGAGTCAGAGGCAGCTGGGCGGCAGCCGAGTCCCTCTGTGGGGGATGCCGCAACGTCGAGTTCTACGTCCTGCACCATGGAGACGGTGCCGTCTGAGCTGTCTGAGCCGTCTGAGCTTTTCGATCCGGAGTGGAGCAACGATGACGAGGCCTTGAACATAGACCTCGCTGCGGTAGGCGGTCCGCCTGCCGGCCGGTTCTGGATTCCACGTCGCCGTCCAGCGAGTAGCAAGTCGAGTAAGAAGAAGAGGAGGAAGGCCTGTCCGTGAGTGGGCCTGGTAGGTATTTTCTGCGCCTGCGCGCCTCCTCTTCTTGGTTGCCTCTCTCGGTAGGCTTTTTGGTTGCCTCTCTCTGTAGGCTTTTCTTTGTAGTTTCTTCTGTAGGCTTTCTTGGTAGCCTCTCTCTGTAGGCTTCTCTCTTTCGCCTTTTCAGGTTGCGCCTTTTTTCCTTGCGCGTCTCTTTTTCCCGCCCTTGCCTGGTCGTTTCCTTTTTCCCTTGCGCGTTTCTTTTCCCGCCCTTGCCTGGTCGTTTCCCTTTTTCTTTGGCGATGGCCAACTTTCTTGTCTTTGCTGCTTTTTTTGTAGTAGTTATTGTATGTTTTTTGTTATGTTTCTGTGTTTTCAGGTACCCGCAGCAGTGTTCGTGGCGCGGTGGATTGCGTAGCGGGCATTGCTGCGGCCGAGATGCCACCCGATCTTGCGGTAGCTATACCCCTGGTAGACCTATGCTGTGCCTGTGAAGAAGATTCTACTATATTTTAAACAAACCCTGTATTCTGAATAATATTGCTTCAATAAAGCTTTTCAAATCTGTTCTTATCAGCTTAATATCTGATACGATTTCTATATGAAATCAAGATATTAATCTTATTTTTGTAGTTCGACGGAGTGCTTTGAGCTTGCTCAACCTCTGTCACGGGTTGGACCGGTATTGCACTACTTCCGGTAGCGGCCCACATATTTAATCCAAAATTAGTACATGCAACATTTAAAGTTCTTTAGTAATCGTATCAGATGTAAAGCAAAACAGGAAGTCCGTCTGATGTATTTTTTTGAAAAGTCCGTCGGATGCCGGGAAACGCAGTCGCAACCACCTCCACCCGCCCATCCTCACTTCGCCTGAATCTCCCTTTGCCTTATTCATCCCCACCCCACACACCCAGCAAGTATTAACATGGCCATCTGAGAAACGCACTCGCCCAACAATTCCAGCCCCTGACAACATAACCCCCCCCACACACACACACATCGTATAAACGTACCCTAACACCTAGCATTCACAAAAAGAAATAGAAATCACGAAGCCTAGCCATAGCCAACAAAGAAAAAAATATACAATACTAATGCTTTATACCTCTAATTCCCTTCACCATAGAAAGCCTATTATCCCCTTAAAAACCTTTTCTATTAGAATAATCCTTTTATCAACTTCGAATTGTTTTACATTACAAATTCACTCACTACTTTCCAAACTCTATCTCCATTTGTCAGTCCCGGTTCTTAGCGAAACAAACCGGGCTATCCAAAAATATTCCATCGGTAATTAGAAATTTTTCATTTGTTTGAAAATTTCAATGGGCAAGGTCTACTTTTGAAATCTTAAACACTGCAGTGAAGTGAGGCCACTACACCCCCCTCCCCTCCCACAGCTCCCACAATTAGGGAGGGGGGCGGAAAATGCGGCCACCAACACACTACAGTATTGCTCTATGCTGGTGTCTACTCATATGGCCAAATGCGACCAGTGGGGGCAGATACCTTGCAACCTGTTTACTCAAACTTGTTAAAACAAACCGAAAAGAGAAATTGTGGGGGGCCATGGGAATGCAAATTGCAAGAGAACCCCATGGCTGATTCCCACAAGTAAACACTCTATGAACTGTTAAAAATATGCATTGTCTTATGATAGGGTTAAAAGTGATAAAAAAATTGGTTACGATAAGGGGGGGGGGGGCGCTAAAGTTCTGATAGTGTGTAATGGGTTTGAAACAAAAGGAGTTAATTGAAGCATATGGGTAAAGTAAAAAGGCAAGGATAATTTGATAGTGAGAATGAAAGGTAATATGAAAAAGGAGAGGTGGCAAGAGAAATAGAAGGGGGGGGGGAAAGAATATAACAGGGGGGGAGGGACTGAGCGAAAGGTGAGAAGAGGAAAGAAGAAGGAAGACAGGAAAAATAATACAAATGAGTGCAGCAAGAAGGAAGTGTGAACTGATTAAATATGTGGTAAACACCACAAAAGAATATATTTATCATGTGCAAGGACAGACTTGTGTCTCTTTCTATAAACTTTCGTAATCAATTTAGTTTTTTCCAAAATAGCCGTGGTGGTATGTTCGTGCTGTAGTTGGCATCTGGATAACTAAATTTGGTATTTAACAATGCTAATTACCAAATTGATGATGTAATGTTTCTTGTTGGGGTACTGTTGTAAATCATGGAATCTAACTGCTCTTAACAAAGGTCTTGCTATCTGGAGCCATTGGCTTACTTTTGTCCAGATCTTGATAGCATACCAGCAGTGGTAAACTAGATGATCAATACTTTCTCTGGTAGGGCATCTAAAGCAATTATGAGAAGCAATGAAGCCACAATGTCTTCTTCTGGAATTTGTGTAAACAATATTATGAGCTACATTCCAATTAAAATTCCTCATAGTTTTCTCAATGTCTGTGCTGGCAATGTTGGTCCAGGCCTTAGGCCAATTGATATTTGGGTATAACTGTTGAAAGTTGGTAGGGTTGAAAGTCTGGATAGTTGTGTATAGCTGTGTTTTATTAATAGGGTTGGGGATTGGACCTTTTTTGTGTACTAGTGTAACTATGGAAGGTAGAAGTTTGTAATTTGTGTTGTGTTCTGTGTTTTTGGGCCCATTATAACTGTTATGTGTGCATATGTGTTTGGTGTGAAAGAAGGCAAAGTAATTCAAGAGAAATAAAGAGGGGACAGTAGGTGTGCTTAATATTCTTTGTATATGTTCTAAATAAATAATCTTTGACATTGTGGTAATAATTGGAATGGCAAGTCCACCCAGGTTGATTGGATTTTGTGATGTTTCACGTTTAATCAACTCTGGCTTGCCATTCCAAATAAAGTCATAGATAAGTTTGTTTCATTTGTTTATGTGTGTCTTGTCAGGAGGATTTACAGTGGCTATGTAGGTGATTTTGGGAATTATGCTGGATTTTATGAGTTTAGCTCTGTTATACGTAGAAATTTCGTAATCCTTCCAATTTGTAATTGTGTTTTCTATATTATTTAATAAATTTGTATAGGTTTGTTTACAAAATCCAAATCTATTATATTGTATTCGTAAAATTTTGATAGGGTCATCTGTACAACCAATCTTTGTCAGGAATGACCTGTCCCATGTGCCCCAACATAGGGAAGCTGTTTTACTGGTGTTAAGGGACAGGCCTGTAGTTTTAGAGAAAAGATCATAAATTTTAAAATCTATGGAAAACTCATTTGTTGTAAAAAGGACCAGGTCATCAGCGTAGGCTGAAACTTTTAATCTGTTTCTGGTTCCTGGTATGGGGATTCCAGAAATCTGCGTATCATTTTGTATATGTCTAATGAAAAAGTCATTAACTACAACAAAAAGCAATGGTGACAGAGGGCATCCTTGCCTCACCCCTCTGTTCCCTGCTATTTTGTTAGAGAAATGTCCATTGAGATGAACAGTGTAGTGTATGTCCGAATAAAGTGTATGTATAATGTTAATAAATCGGGGTCCAATACCATATATTTCTAGTGCAGTGTATATTGCTTCCTGTGATAGCGAGTCGAGTTCAAGGCCTTCTTCTGATCTAAAGATATAATGGCAGCTCTTATGTTTTTGTGATTGATATATTCTATTATGTCTGTGAGGAGTCTGTTATTGTTATGAATGTGTCTCTTGGGGACTGCACAGGATTGATAAATTGAAATTATTTCTGGCATTGCCTGTGTTAGTCTGTTGGTGATAATTTTACTGAGTATTTTGTAGTCTGTTTAAAGAAGTGTTATGGGTCTCCAATTGTCTAATAAGTGTGCTTGTTCAGGTTTTTTGCATAGCAGTGCTATTTGACCTGTTTTCATGTCTTGTGTCATTTGTTTCAGTGTTATTATAGTGTGTAAAAATTCTGTATAAGGTATTTCTAAGATATTCCAGAATGTTCTATAGAATTCTATAGGAAGACCATCTATTCTGGGGCTCTTCTTTAATTTAAAACTGAAAATAGCTTGTTTAACTTCTTGTATTGTAATATCACTTTCTAACTTGTCTTTTGTGTGTGGAGAAATTTTGTTGGCAAATTGTTCTGTTTCATAAAGTTTATTGGTGTCTGTCTGTCTGTCTATGTCGATATTGTTTGGTATATTGTTCATGTATGTGTTTTAAGATAATTTGTGTGTCATGTGTTCTTAATCCATTTACTTCTAATTCAGTTAGGTTTGTGTTTTGTCTATTTTTATGTTTTAATCTGGTAAGTAAGTTGTTGCAATTTTCTTCTTCAGCAATTTGGACATCATGATTTCTCTCTATGATAATATGTCCCTGTTGTTTGTATAATTGCTGAAGATTGTGTTTAAGTTTGTGTATCTGTTGTTCGTGATATGTGGTGTCTAATCTCTGTTTTTTAAGGAAGTGTGTACCATTTGTGGCTGCTTTTAAAAGTGCTTTGGTTTCATTAATTTCATTTTTTAGGTGTTGTGCTTTAAAGATACCTTCTGTTCTGAAGAGTCTTCTAATTTTAGTTTGTAAATTTTACCACCAGTTCTGATCAAACTTGGTGGTCTTGTTGACATCCTCATTAATGCAGTCAGCAATTTTTTCCTGTATTTCCTTGTCTTCTAGGAGTGTTGTATTCATCTTCCTGTGTTCTCGGGTGTAAATCAAAGTGTGCATGCACAAGGAGGTGATCACTGACCTCACACGTATGTGAGTTGATATCAGTAGTGTAGCTTCTGTAGTATGTCTTGACAATGTTTCTGCTGACTAATATTTTATCCAGCCTGGAACCTGTTTTATGTGTTTTGTCAAATCTTGTATGGCCTGCACTGTATGGGTTCATATGCCTCCAAATGTCAATGAGGTCCATGTCATGTACAAATTTTGAAAAATGAGGTGCCTGTGAGGTAGGCGTGTAATTTGTAGCAGGAACTCTGTTCAGGTGTGGGGCAACAATACTGTTAAAGTCCTCTTCAATTATAAGTCCATCATAGTTGTTTTGTATGTGTTGTCTTAAGTCTTGATAAAAATTGTAATGTGATGTGGTATGTTTGGGTAAATATACAGTGATGAGTTTAATAACATAGTTGCGAAATTTAATGTCGACTGATAATATTCTGCCCTCAGTGTCTGTGTTGTATCTGAGTAGCTGTATGTTTCTGTTGTTGTGGTTAATAATTTTGCCTACTCCTCTGCTCATAGAGGTACCATTTGAGAAGTAGGATAACTGTGGAAACAAATGTGTAAAATGTAGTATTCTTCTAGTGTTGGGGAAATAAGTTTCTTGGAGAAACAGAATGTCACAATCAGTCTGCATAAAGTGACCAATGATGACACTCTGTTTCTCCAGTGTAAAGCCTCTCACATTGAGGGACTGACACCTTAGTGTCTATCTGAATATTTGCAGTATAATAGGCCATAAAAGAAAAAGGAAAAAAATGCAAACAAAAAGAAGGGGAGGAAAAGAAACCAGAGAGATCCAATAATAAAAAAAGGAGACTCCATATACAGTAGACCAGAAGTGGCAGGCCAGTAAGGGTCCACCAAAAAGTAGGAGAAAAAAAAGAAATAAAATAAGAAAAAGAAAAAAAATTTGGCTACTTGGTGGCCTGAACTGACCTGTCACACAACATTTTAAAAAAAGCAAGATAGTCAAATTAAAAATATCAATTAGTAAAATAATAAATTTAAGAGTGCCAAGATAATAAATATTTTTGTCACATATTTTCTTCAAGACTTGTTGGACACATGAATGTAATTTAATGGCACCTAATAAATTGACAAGTTCATGTGGATTAATTTTTTTTCGAGTAAAGATGATGGTATAATTAGTGAGGATATAGTTGAAGAAGTAGTTATGATTCAGTTTCTTCATATTATGAATAATGTCTGGAAATGTGCAACACAAGTAGATGAGACTTTGTAGCAGTAATGGCTATAGATGGATGAAAGTTTAAAGTTTTACAGTACTGTTCTTTATTTTTGCTAGGTAGAACTTAAGAATGATATCCATGTTTGGAGTTATTTTTTGTTAGTTTGCCAGAGAGATAATTTTAACACATTATTGTTTTCTGAACATATGAGTGAATAATGCAAGTCAAAACAAAGTGTAAGATAGTTGTTATAATAAAAACAAATATATAAAAATCAACCAGATTGCTCGGAAAGATCCAGATGTAGTAAAGTAGGAGAGGAGTAATTATGTATAAATAAATGTTGGAGAAGAAATCAATGTGAGAGACTGTCATGTACTGTTGTTGTGGCAATGACAGGTGTGATGTGGGGATGTGTGAGTGGGATAAATATAGGAGAAAGAATCATAAAGATATACCAAATTATACAAACATTTAAGTTGCAGCAAAGGAATTGACACCCAAAGGTGATATAACAAGTGAGGACTAACAGAGAACCCTTGTAAAGGGCCCCTGTGTCAGCAGCCACTTTAGAGTTGCTGCAAAAGGAAACAATACAATGAGTAAAATAATAAATAACTCTTAAAATCATAAGATTAAAATACTTTTCAAGTAATTTTAGATAAACATAATTATGTCCCATAAAGGTTCTGGATAAGTAATTGTGGTATGTTTTATTACTATTCTCAATTAGGGAATGATACTCACTCACAGGTGAGTAATTGAAAAAATGAATATATAGAAAATTTGTTAGATAAATAAGGAAAAAGAAATGTAAATAGATAATAAGGTAAATAAAATGAATATAATACCTGTTATAATTACTGTTTTTTTAAAAAAAGCCTGGCAAATCTTGAAAGTTCTTTAGAGAAAAACTTAAAAACATAGTACTTATAATTTAACAACTTGGAGTACTTAAAGTCCAAAAGGCCACTCCCATGCTGCACCGAACTTTTTGCTTCGTCGGTCAAGAAGTCTGCAAAACTTAATTTCTTCTTGGGTTTTAATTTCTCTGTCTTTTTGTTTTTCCTTTGCTTGCTGGTTGTAAGAATTTTTTTTTTTTCTTCTTTCATTGGCTTTCTGATTTTTTTTGCCAACTTTCTTTTTAAATTTTGCTTGGAGCTGTCGGTTTCTTCAATGTCAGTTGACATTCCTTCTTCTATGTTTGAGGTCGATTGGACCATTTCACAAGAATTTTTTTCGCCTGTATTGGGCTCGTTATTTTGTACTTCTTCTTTTTGTATTTCCTCAACTTCCTGATTTTCTTCCACTGCACGTGGGGTTTCAGGAAAAATTGTTGCATCTGTGTCCTCTATTTGAGGACTCTGGGAGGGGCTTGTTTTCGCATTTTCTTCGTCTTTCTTGATAACCTCTGTGGTGCTATTCAAGGGGTTATCGCCCTTACTACTAGCTTCCGAGGTTTTAACTTCCTCTCTAGTATTCTCAAGCTTATTGGAGCTTCCTCCGTCTTATCCTTGATTTCCTCGGTAGGTTCAACATTGACGCGAGCGCTGCCGCATTGGCGAAAGTACGCCGCGTGCACTCGTAGCGTTTGTGCGCTACGTCGCGGCAGTTCCCGCAAGGCTCAACGCATTTATCGTAGACGTGTCCTACGCCTTTGCAATTACTGCAGATCTCTACTTCACAATCGCTCGCGACATGACCACTCTGGTTGAATTTCTTGCACACTTTTTGCAATCCAGAGTATGAGACCATGCCGTTGAAGCGTCCGATCTTGAAGAAATTAGGGATCGGCTTGGTCATTGCTATTTTGATCACTCTTGTTCCCGTATAGAGATGCGACATTTCTTCGTCTTTATATCTCTCACGGACATTGGAAGTTATTTTGCCATATTGACTGAAATGGCTCGAAATGACTTCCGAGTCCATTTCAATCGGTAAGCGCTTAATATATACAATCGTCTCATCGTTGTCAAGGCGATTAACCGAAATCGTAACTCCTTCCAATACATACGGGGACTTAGTGACATAACTCATCACAACTTCTTGTTTGACGAAGGTTATATATGCCACTCCAGGAGCGACGAACTGCACAGTTTCAAGTGCCCCTTTCCCATCTTTTTTCATAATGTCCTTGGCTATCGTTTTATAGTCCAAGGACTCGTGTTTGAAGCAGCAGGTGAGTTTACGCTGCAACCGCCGCTCGGTTTCCAGCTGTTGACGGGTAGCCATGTTGGCCCCGTAGCAATGGCCGCTGGCACCAACTTGTAAACAAGTTCACGTCAAACCGAAACCACTTAGAGAAACGAAGAAAAACACTGAAAAAACTCACTAAAACTGGTGGAAAGTTCTCACATCAGTCAATGACTTCAATACAGCATCGTTTCTCAAGCTTCAAGAATGATATTTTTTTAAGAGACTTTCAAGAAGGCTACGCTTTAGAAAATTTTTTCATATTTATTAATATACAACTCTACAAGGAATCCTAATGTCATTCGCAGCATTTTCGACGCCTGGAATCGAAATCAACGAAATTTGTGAATGGCGCGGTGGCAACGTGCATGGCGCTAATGAAAAAAGAAAAGGCTATGCAGAAGGCAGGCAAAAGGAAAAGCCGATGCGGAATGGTAAAAGGTGGTGGGAGAGAGTAGCATGAGATCCGGAAACAGAACGCATGCAGTGGAAAAGGGGGAAGTCGGTTATTCGCCGTCTCATGGCCCAGTGGTTAGCGCGCTTGGCTACTGATCTAAGGGACCTGGGTTCGAGTCCCGGGTAAAGCATCGCTGTTTGTGTCGTTTTTCTGCTGACGGACTTCTGTGACAAGCAGCTGCTTGAGGGGGTGTTTTATTTTATTTTTTTCATTTAATAAGGCTATCAGGTGTGCACACTCAGTTTGCAAAAATACCACGACAAAAGTTGCGAACCCGTAGTGCAACATAAATAGTTACCACATACTTTTGCTGCTAGTGTGTTGTTTTCTTCATTATTAACAATACTCCTGTTACTTCTTCTTTTCCAATATCATTTCGGTAACATTTTTATGATCTGTACAGTTGGTTTTTGACGTTTCATTTGCCAGAAGAGTTACATGGTCCCTGATAGTCAGCGAGATTTATCTTTGACGGTGATTGTGCCATATATATATATGCATAGTAGTTGGTGTTTTGCCATATGATTACTTATTTTGGTTGCATTTGTATTTCGAAAGGATATTTCATTAACGAGTCCATAATTTAGTTTTTTGGGTAGAATGCAATTTCCTCTGTGTCATTGTTTTATTTATTAACTGTTTCCTTTTATTCCCATAGCTGGAGTGCGATTACTTCTGTGAAAGTGGTTGTTTGTTCGACTGAAGGCTCGTTATCATGATTCTTCATAAATTGTACTGATGGGCATTCGGGGCGGAGGTGGCTTAGTCGGTAGTGCGCCAGGCTCGTAATCTGTAGTTCCCAGGTTCGACTCCCAGCTGGGTCAGCGTTGAGATTTATCGCCGCAAAATTCCCCGCTCAGCTCACGGTCAGTAGGGGACACCGGTGGGCTTGGAAAGGCCTCCGTCCGTCGGATGGGACGTTAAGTCGTGGCCCCGTGTGTGGGAGAGCCATACCTTGTGCACGTTAAAGAACACGCTGGATGACCTTGACGGGAGGCTACCATCTGTCTCCCAACAGCTGTTCCAGTGGGTTCCCTTCCCCAACCTTCTCTGAGCCTTCGGGGTCCATGTGACGTGGCCATTTACCCCATGGTGTGCAAAAAAGTGCCGCTCAGAGGTAAAACAACCCAACTGATGGGCATTTCGTACAGATTTTCTGCATAAGTAAAGTTTTTTTCCCTGCATAGTGCTGTTTCATTAAGATGATTGAAAGTGATAGTTTTCTCGAGTTTGCAAATTTGCCAGATGGATCGTAATCCGTAGATGGTGATCAATGCTTCCATTACACCGAAGCAGTGGAATATTTAACGTATTCGTAAGATCAAATGTCAAATACAGAGCACCGGATCGGGTCCCATATATCTTCCATCGGAAATAAAATTTTGTAACGGAAACTGCACGAGTATTTTGATTAGCGAACAATATATGGAGCAGTGAAAAAACAAAATTAAAAATCGAAACATTCAATTTGAAAACATTCATTCAAAATAAAAAATCGAAACAACAATCAAAGTTGCATTTATACCAAATGCAACTTTGATATGAATTGTATACAGTTTCATGATTTTTAAAACATAAACCTGATTTATTAAGTTCATTCTTGTGAAAAAAATCATAAATAAATTTTTTAAGTAATATGGTTGTTTAAAATGCTATTGTATGCTTATATTTTATAATAAATGTTTTAAAGATTTTTAGTTTTAATGAAACAAATAAACGCAACCTGTTTTTTTTTTTTCATTATGAAACAATTTGTGTTTTGTCGTGTATTTTCTCCGAAAAAATATGGTCACCGTACGTATATGTCGCTTGTGTAGTCGCCATGTTGGTCTTTACTTATAAAGATATTTAAACTAACACTCTAACTTTACAGTAGCCATGCGTGCAAAACACTCGGCCACGGAACGCCGGTAACCAAAAAAGTTGAAATATAAACTAGAAAGATTATTAATTACGGAAATGTGAAAACAACACGAAACATTTAAAGAATAATAATTAATTTGATTTATAGTGCGCTTACATTTAATGCGAAGAGCAACTTTGTAGTTAACTGTAGGGCTTGAAATACGCCTTTCCGGGTGGTGACGTAGAGCAACTTGGTACTTTCTTATTAGGGTTTAAATAAGGCCAAATAATGGCGTAACCACGATCGAGCAATGGTAACTCCGGGGACCTTTCCATTGCTTAATTGAATTCGTTTGATCTTGGCGTCTGAAAATACGTAAGCTATAATTTAAAAAGTCACAAAAAAGAATATGGATTTTATATATATTTATAATGAATAGAAAAACAGCGAAATTCATTCATAAAAAATTTGTAAAAACAGTCAAACGTATTGCACTCTAGCGATTTGACTGTCACCTTCAATATTTTTTTTTTAGAATTCAGATTAAAGTCGAACACTGCAGATAAGGACAATGGAAAAAGTAACGTCAAAAGTCGAGTGTGTCAGTGAAAGAATTGATAGGTAAGGGCATTATTGCTAGGGGAAAAATCGTCGGTGCCCCCCTTCCCTTGGTATCCTAAGCAGGTGCTTATATTACTTAAGGGTTAGTCCAGCCAGTGGTTGTAAACCATTAAATTCCGTGTGGTGGCGAAGATTGGAAAATAATTAAATAGATTTACCTGATGTTTTTCGAGTGGCCCAGTGCTTGGTTACACTTGAAGGGGATAAGGAATACAGTCCGTGTCGTTATTGGCGTACTAAGGTTTCGTTTTATCTCACACAACTAGGTTTATTATACTCCTATTGTTTCGCGGTAAGCAATGTGTAGGTAAATGCGATTCCACGAACTCTGTTCACTTCATCATGGTATTCACAAGGTAACTGCAATGACCGAAACGAGACGGCGCTTTCCGATAGTTTATTTACTATCACTTAAATTTGAATTCCAATAATAAGGTAATGACGTCGACACTGAGGTTTTGGAATGCAATGTTTTCTCATTCGCCGGAAGTGAGGCTGCAACAGTATTTCCTATTCGCAACAGAGGTTTACTCACTTGTCTTTATTTTATCTATTTACGTATAAACGTTGTCGAATCGAAATCAAACTCATTACTTTTAACTGTAGGATCTCTTGCAAACGTCTTTCTTAACAACGGTGATTAATACTTTTTCATGCAGTTAAATATTACACTGCAGAATTTTAATTTCCTATGTAATTATTTACTTTTAATGACGGGGTAAAAATGCTAGGACACTGATTCCTAGTATATATTGGCATGCAGATCAAAATATCGCGGTTCGATGGCACTAAATTTCATAACGTTTTACGATGAGAACGGCATGAACATGTAAAGAAAAATGAAACCTCAGAGTGGAAACAGGTTGTATGTTTTATAGGATAAAACGATAATTATTTCCGGTGTTCCATTTGCATTTTCCTCAACGCAATTCTAACGGCCACCGAATTACAAAAAATAATATGAATCGCTTTGAATATTAGTCGGTCAAATTACACCTTGGAAGTTTTCCAACCGTTCGGAGCCGCAATCGACACATCGTAATATTTTAAACCGTTCCCGAGTTACAATCCTACCCCTCTCCTCTGTTAGTATGCGACACCGATGGCCTTGGAAAACCCATCCTACGGGACGTTTAGTTATGCCACCGTCCGAAAGAACATTCAGGTTGAAGCACGCGGTGGGTCGACTTACTGGACTATCCCATCTGTTTAATTTTTGCAGTGCGTGCTGTTATCGAAATATGGTCTTAGCTATCGGGAGTCGTCGTGATTTATCAGTTTAGCCCGAGGTGTGACAAGAAATGGCGTCTCTGTCGTTGTAATAACCATGGAAACGAAAATTAAAATTACTCTGTGAAAGTAAATAAGTCTAGTCTCTTCGGAGGGATTGCAGAAGTAGGGTAAATAGAAATATTTTTATTGTGTTTATTACTTTTGTGTGTAACGTTTAATTGCACGCTATTATGTTGAAAAAGAAATGGGAAATATAAATATCCAACAACCGTTATAAAATTGAAAAATAATCAATCTTTAAAAAAGTGTAATTTCTTTTGAAATACTGTCGTTAACGAAATTTTTTGGCACCATTCCAGTTTTTTCCTACTTTAAGAATTGTTCTCTTATTGATAATGTGTGTTACTTTATAAGGCAGGAAGAAAAAATTAGCATGTCAACGGCCATAGCAAGTTGAACACACTGGTTCTCGTCTGATGCCCGAGGTTAAGCTTTGGGCGCGGTCAGTACTTCGGAGGGTGAGAACATGGAAACACCGCGTGCAGTTGGCATTTTTTTTTCGTATGCGCTGTTACTCCTAAAATATTGGTCTAGGTTATTCTACGTTGGTTGTCGGGTTCGAATACATTGTTAGTAAATAAATAAATAAAGGAGAATTAAAGCGTTCATACAATAGCTTTGGTTACCAAACCTGCAACGTTTCTAGGTTGTTTCGAGAAAGGACTCCGTGCAGTCGGAATGTAAAAATAAAAGATTATATTTCTCGGGGTTGCAGATATGGTTATCCTTTCGCCCACTGTTTCAGAAAGTAGAAGGACATAATTATTTTTTTAATATTCAACAGATACACGTGAAATATAAATAAATAGTTAAAGTTTTATTGAAATATACTTATAAAAAAAAAATTCATTTCCTTCTGCCCCTCGGGGCGGGGGTGGCTCAGTCGGTAGCGCGCCAGGCTCGTAATCTGTAGTTCCCAGGTTAGAGTCCCAGCTGGGTCAGCGTTGAGATTTATCCCCGCAAAATTTCCCCGCCCCGCCCACGGTCAGTAGGGGACACCGATGGGCTTGAAAAGGCCGCCGTCCGTCGGATGGGACGTTAAGCCGTGGCCCCGTGTGCGGGAGAGCCATACCCTGCGCACGTTAAAGAACACGCTGGATGGCCTTGACGGGAGGCTACCATCTCTCTCCCAACAGCTGTTCCAGTGGGTCCCCTCCCCCAACCTTCTCCGAGCCTTTGGGGTCCATGTGACCTGGCCATTTAGCCCATGGTGTGCAAAAAAGTGCCGCTCAGAGGTAAAACAATCCAATCCTTCTGCCCCTAGATTACCGTTTCTGTTATAATTATGTGTAAATGTTCCTTACTAACGACTGATTTAAACATCACATTTACCGAATATGGAAAGATTATCGTTCACACTGAGAATATAAGGAAAGAATGATGTTAGTTTATTTCCACTGAAGGTGTTACCACTGGAAATGCTGAAATGAGACATTGAAAAGTTAACAATGAAAATAGCGAACAGAATCTATATATGTAAGGTACTAATTTTAGACCCTAATCAGAGTATACTGGTAATACTCGACACATTCGAAATGCCAATACAAGTTTTTCCAGCTGTGAATGGCATCCAGCGTGTGTTGTTCAATACAGGGTATGGATGTCTGACGTACACGGTATCTCGTACCGGAGCTTCGATTTCAACCTAAATTCTCAATTCTTTGCTTTCCGAATATGTAGTATTTAGTAATTTTTTTTTATTTTTAGGTGGAAAGTAAACGAAGTGGGTTACTTTTATGGAGAGCAGCATTACCTACTTAACGAGTTTTCATGTGACATGGAACCTGTTGCATTCGGCCCTCAATTCATGTTCCGAATATTTGACAGAAGCTGGGCATCATGTAGAGTAAAAAATAAATAAACTTTTATTTGGGGGCTGGAACAGCTGTTGGGAGGGATGGAAGCTTGCCGTCAACGCCATCTGGCGTGTTCTTTAACGTGTCTAAGGTATGGCTGTCCTGCACACGGGCCAAAGGCTTAACGTCCCATCTGACGGACGGCGGCTTTTTCAAGCCCATCGGTGTCCTCTACTGACAGTGGGAAGGGTGGGGAATTTTGCCGAGATAAATCTGAACCAGCAAAGTCTCAAACCTTTGAACTAAAGATTACGAGCCTGGCGCGCTACCGACTGAGCCCCCCCCCGTGTTTTGAGTTTCTATTTGTAATGCTATGAAACAGATATCATCTTCGCGATGAATTAATTTCTCGAATTGGATGTCTCCACGGTGTGAGATTGTTAATAAAACCAGTAAAGTTTGATAATTAAATTAATCAATCCCAGTTATTTAAGCTGAAACGTTAAAGTGGTATTAATTTCCGGCTTTGATATTAAATTGAATTCGCATATTTTAAATATTAACGTTTCTGAAATATTATAATATTACTATTAATCGTTGCTAACTGTAGTTCGATTCTTGTGTAGGTAAAATTTACGTGGTGTATGAACTTTATTCTAAATATACGTAATAAAATATTTTATGGAAAAGAAGAAATGAATTGAGAGTAAAATTTGACACCGAAGTGAAAGCGAATATATGGTTGCTATCGTAACTAAGGGCGCCACGTGTAAAGCTATCTAGGTGCACGTGCCATTGTAACATATTTGACCAATCGTAGAAGAGGAACACGAACAACCGTTGGGGAAGGCGGGAAGAAGCAGATATTTCATTAGAAACAAAATTAACGCCACCTAGAGGAATTTATTTCATTTAGCAATAATTGTATGTGTGAATTTAATTAAGTACATAAGTTATATTTATGCATTCATGTTTCAAAACTTTAATCAACACTATTTAAATATTAGCACATATAGTATGTTGGAATATAAATTTAGGACACTTTTTTGGGTGAGGGGAAATGTGAATTTATTTTTGTTAGAGTTCAACTTATTTGGACTTTGACCTGAAATTTCGCACTGCAAACTGGACCTTAACCTGAACCATTCTGTGAAAATTTGGAGTGTGTACATTGATTTCCCCGATGAGTTATGACTGCCAGTGACAGGCAGTAAATGACACTCCGCAACTCGCTAAGTTATGACGGTGTATTCCGTATCATCTCATTCGGATCAAATTTACGAACAATAATCTTTTTTAAAACACAAAAAAATACCCTTGATAATTAACAGACATTAGAAAATCTATTTTATTTTACTACTTCAACTGATGCAGTATTTAATTAGTAACGCAAGTTCAGATGTTTAACAACAGCGATATCTGTTTATTTAGTCTAAAACCCTAACAGAAAGAAGTTTATAGGAAGGCAGAATGGAATAATCTACATTTCTTTGGGAAGAGCGATAAATATGTTTCGGTTTCCATTTCTATTTAAATACGGAACTCATAAAGAATCCTCAGCGTTGAGATTTATCTCCGTAAAACTCCCCGCCCTTCCCACGTTCAGTAGTGGACACCGATAGGCTTGGATTGGATTGTTTTACCTCTCAGCGGCACTTTTTTGCACACCGTGGCCTAAATGGCCAGGCCACAAGGACCCAGAAGGCTCAGAGAGGGTTGGGGGAGGGGACCCACTGGAACAGCTGTTGGGAGACAGATGGTAGCCTCCTGTCAAGGCCATCCAGCGTGTTCTTTAACGTGCACAGGGTATGGCTCTCCCGCTCACGGGGCAACGGCTTAGCGTCTCATCCGACGGACGGCGGCCTTTTCAAGGCCATCGGTGTCCCCTATTGACCGTGGGCAGGGCGAGGAAATTTTGCGGATATAAATCTCAACGCTGACCCAGCTTGGACTCGAACCTGGGAACTACAGATTACGAGCCTGGCGCGCTACCGACTGAGCCGCCCCTCTTGGAAAGGCTGCCGTCCGTCGGATGGGACGTTAATCCGTGTCTCCGTGTGCGGGAGAGCCACACCCTGTGCACGTTAAAGAACACGCTGGGTGATCATGAAGGTAGGTTACCATCTGTTGCAGTGGGTCCCCTCCAGCAACCTTCTCTGAGCCTTCGGGTTCCCTGTGACCTGATCATTTAACCCACTGTGGGCAAAAAAAAAATTGGCGCTCAGATGTCCTTTACACATATGTAATTATTCTTCTTTTGTCACTTTTTCTGCTATTCAGCTGTTCGACGCCGGTCATATCTATATAATCCTCACATCTGTTGAAATAAATAGTCAAGGAAAAATGTAAAAAAAAAATGCGATTATTTTTATTATTTGAATTTATTTAAAATTTTATTTTATTTAAAATTTAATTATAAGCTATTTATTTCTAAAATGACAATTAATAAACTAATTTATTGTGACTTTATTAAAAGATCATGGAATATTACGAAATTAAAACTTTTTTTTAGAAATTGAGGAGTAATTAGTTGACTTTCAATACATTTTTTATAGCACTGTAATGTAAATTGGTAATCCAAAACTTGATCTCTGTCTTCAAAACACAAATAAATCTACCTCTGATTAATTCTGAGCTCAGTTAAAAGTTTTACATTGAGATGCAAAATATAAAAATATCCATAACAGCAGCATAATTTTAACGAATTTCTGTTTTACAGACTACACAGGGATTAACTGCTTAGTCGAGGAGTCATTTCACATCCTAAACATTTAACCTCTGATTATTTTATTTCCCAATCCAAAGAAGCTTAACGTGTTACAGAAAAGAGTGAAAATATCTTCCAAAATATAATAAAGAAATAAAAAAAACACACACCCTCCAGCAGCTGCTTGCAACAGCGATCTGAGAGGAGCCTGTCAGTTTCTCCGCCATAGTCGAAGGTCTGCGAGGGTGGTGACCCCTTTGATTACTTTAATACGCCATATAGAAGATACGCGTTTGGTTGGGTTGTTTTATCTCCGACAGGTAGTTATTTGCACACAAGGGTCTAAATGGCGACGTCATAAAGAACCAGAGGTATCAGTTTAGGTTGCGGGAAGGTGACCGAATGGAACAGCTGTTATGAGACAGATGGTAACCTCCCATCCAACGTTTTATTTAATCTGCATAGGGTATGATACATACAGAATTTCTACACTCGTTTCTTGTGGTTTTCACCAGTTTTTATTTTAACAATATTACGTTTTACGACAATATTAGTTTTTACGACATTTTGGGAGGCTACCATCTGTGTCCCAACAGTTGTTGCAGTGGGTTCCCCTCCCCCAACCTTCTCTGAGCATTCGGTGTCCATGTGTCATGGTCATTTAGCCCATGGTGTTGCAAAAAAGTGCCGGTCAGAGATAAAAGATTTTTTTCAGAATTAAATTCAAATGGGGTTTCAATTCAGCCTGTCAGTTTATATGCCATAGTAGACGGTCTGAGACAATGGCGCCCTCAGCAGAAAAACGACACAAAATAGCCATGCCGTACCCGGGACTCGAACCCAGGTCTCTTAGATCAGTAGCGAAGCGCGCTAACCACTCAACTTAAAAAAAAATAAATCCTTAATAAACAATAGGAATAATCTAATTCAATGCAACCAATTCTGTTTCTGATAGGTTCCCGAGAAAACCGTGTAAAAAAATACCTCAGCAGAAAAACGACCCATAAGTCCATGCCTTACCCGGGACTCGAACCCAGGTCCCTTAGACGTGATAACAGAATACAAATGAGTTGTTTCTAAACAAGTCATATCAAAATCTTGAAGTCTTTATTTCATTTTTATTAATTTTAAGATATCTAATTTTATTAACTTTAGAAGTTTTCAAATTAAAACCGACCGGTTTGGTTTTAAAGAAAATAAATATATAAAGAATTCTTAAATATTTTTTGGGTTTTTTTTATATTTGTCGTGTTTTTTAAGTCAGTCGGTAGCGCCCCGGGCTCATAATCTGTAGTTCGCAGGTTCGAGTCCCAGCTGGGTCAGCGTTGAGATTTATCTCCGCAAAATTCCCCGCCCTGCTCACGGTCAGTAGGGGACACCGGTGGGCTTGGAAAGGCCGCCGTCCGTCGGATGGGGCGTTAAGCCTTGGCCCCGTGTGTGGGAGAGCCATACCCTGTGCACGTTGAAGAACACGCTGGATGGCCTTGGCGGGAGATTACCATATGTCCCCCAACCTTCTCTGAGACTTCGGGGTCCATGTGATGTGGCCATTTAGCCAATGGTGTGCCAAAAAGTGCCGCTCAGAGGTAAAACAATTTTTTCCGAATTAAATTCAAATGGGTTTTTTTTAAAAAGGCGCCGTGTGAACCGTGTTACATCAAAATAAATCGTGTAAATAGGGAAATTAAATTTCTTTTCTGATCTGTGTTAAATCAAAAACGTGTAAAAAATATATATACTTGATTGAGATTCAAATTTGTCACTCATTAACCTAAACTGATTGCATTGTTGCTACCGTAAGTAAGCACCTCAGCAGAAAAGCAACATCAATGCCTTACCCTAGGTTGGAACCCAGGTCCCTTAGATCAGTAGCCAAGCGCGCTAAGCACTCAACTTAAAAAAAAATAAATCTTTTTTAATAAATAATAGGAATAATCTAATTCAATGCACCCAATTCTGTTTCTTATAGGTTCCCGAGAAAGCCGTGTAAAAAAATAAAGCTTTAAAAAAAAAATACAGTGCATATGAAAAAATTGATATGAAAATGTTTAAATCTCCTAAAATTATTGCTGCCTGCCTGTGAATACGGGTTAATAATAAAGTAGGCAAAACACCGAGATGACGTCACCAGTACTCTTTCGTTGTGTTGCCAGCAGATTTGGTATATTACAATCACGTTGAAGTTTCAAAAATGCTATTCTTAATCGTAATAATGTTGCTATTTGAGGTATATTTTTATGTTATGCTTCGATCAACTCAGGTACGTAAGATGCATTTTTATTTTTCTACAGAGAAGAAAAATGGTTATATAAAGTTTCGGAGAAGTATAGACGAAACATTGTGAAGCCGTAGTAAAAGTTGGAAGTTGCATACTTTGAGTTTTGCATTGCAAGCTTTTTTGAGTTGTTCCACTGGATGTTTTTTCTCACCCTCGTACGATCCACGGAAGAAGTAACCATTCTTTTGTTTGATATATTTTGGGTGAGATTTTAGTGATGTACTGCGATGTGGTAGGGCTTAACGTAGGCAGCAACCATTTATACGTTTACGAACCGTTAAAGCTTTGGAAATTCCGGTTTTTGAAAAGTCGTTTTCGGTAAAAACTTTGGTATTTGCGAGCAATCTGAAGATTGATATTATTGTTTTGGCGCAGAAATGTAAATTAACAGTTAGGTGCACGTCGTGATGTAATAAGATAGAAAATTAGGAATGGATTTGCATCGAATGGTATCTGGGTCTTCTACGTCCTTGTGACCTAACTATTTAACGATGGTGTGGAAGAAAGTGCCGCTCAGAGGTGAAACAACCCAACTGACAGCTTGTTTCGAAATTCAAAACTCGAATTTTAATTGCATTTCGGAAAACCTCGAGAAGGATCGTCTAGTATGATGTAACGTTGAATTAATACTCTAAGACCTGAATTAATCTACTAATTACGAAACCTCTCAATATTTCAAAATAAATTATTGACAATGAATAATCTAAATGAAAATTCTAAATATAAAAAAAAAAATTAAAAGTCAGTGTAATATCCAATCTTCAGACTTTGTATTATTTCATAATCAACTACTTTCTATTCAGAATCCTGTTGAAAATATTTTATATCTCACAGTTTGAATGCTAAATCGTTGACTTAACCTACTGCCTTTTCATAAATACGTGCGATGGGACGTTAAGCCAAGGCGATTAAACTTCCGTCTTCACGTTTTTTTTTTTTATAAACTTCCGCCTTCGGTAAAAGTGATATCCACTCTTTGCTTCATTAAAATTTAATCCCCCCCCCCTTGCGCGATCTTCATAAGTTTATTCCCGTTTCCTATTTGAATTATAAACTCTGATAATTACCTCACTTTGACTAAGCATTCGCTATATAAGGTCTGTTATCGCAATATATGGATTTCAAATAAGGTATACGTTTGAAAATACCAAATCTATTTTTTATACCCCGCAACCGCTTCTTATTGTTGTTCTCGTCGCCGGAAATACGAGAATATCCAACAATTATATCCATAAAGCTATTTCGATAACCGGAAGTGCACGATATTGTTTCGTCAAAGTAGCAACGTATATGTAGTATTATTGAAAATATGAGCATATTTTAGGTGTAAAATGCAGTTGATATGATAGAGATTTCTTATAAGATTCGAATTTCATGATATGTAGATCTGATGTGAATTATTTCCTGTATTAGACGGTGAAATTATTAATCAAGTCTAGATATTTGGTGAGAAAAATTTTCCATGTTGGAATAATGTTAAAATCTGAAAATGTAAAGTGACAGTTTCGCAGAAAAAAAGCGGAAATTATCGTAAGTTCTGAGTTATGTAGCTCACTTGAATATAGTTTATTGTTGATTCTTATTTCAATTTCCTTTGCTGTTAAGAGGTTTAAAAATAATTCAATCTGTGTAATTTATAGAGTTTTGCTTAGAGCTGTGTTTTTTAAATTTCTAATTGAGGTTTAGAGAAAAACTTTTTAAGAATAGCAGGATTGGTTTCTTTTTTTTTAAGTATGATGCTGTACTTTCTTTCTCTAGTTTTTCCTCTCGGTATGTTGTGTGTATATATATATAGGGTATTCGATATTTCTACTGTTCAGGTGTATTTGGTGGCAATGTTGGAGTTAATATGATTTTGTCTCATGAATAGTGTACAGTGGTGTATTCTAAAGAATTCGAGAAAAGGGTTTTAATTTAGTCGATAGTAATATGTTTTAAAGTTTTTCGTTATGTTGAAAGTGTTGTGATATTTATGTAAATTGAGAAGAATTTCAATGGGTTGTTAGCGGGGTGGAAATGGGGGGGACCTTTCAAAAGAAATACTCTCTTGTGGAAGTGAACGGAAGGGGAGGGCTGCCAGATTAGTGTGGCCTACTGATCTGGACAACTATGGCTACTTTTCTTATTTTTCCACCGTACTGAGGAGTGGTCAACCACACAGGGTCCGGGTGCTGACCATATACCCACTGGACTGGACAGATATATGGCTCTGAGCTTGATTATCGATCCTGGTTTTGCTGCACTGGTGGGCTTCTGTGGAGGGATAATCTTCCGCTGTGTTTTCTGTTTGTTTGTGGGTTGACAGCCCCAAGTGAATAGATTCACAGGATATGTTTATCAGCTGGTGGATAATCCTGAGCAGAAGTCATCGCAGCCACCTGAACTCTTTGCTTCTATTGGCATCGTCAGATTCTACATTGCAGGAAGTCTTCCAGTGTAGATGGCTTCAGCCTTTAGTGGTGGAGGAACGGGTCTTTCCCCATGTCTCCGATTAGGGGGCTGTTTGATATTGTTGCCATTCCCTCTCTCAATAAACATAGTTTCTTTAAACATCCCACTAACCATTTTCTCTCCATAGGTAGTTGGAATGTGAGGACTCTGCACAGAGCTTACTCTCTTAATGTCCTCACACAAGAATTCCACCATTATAATTTAGATATTCTCGGCTTGCAAGAGACCAAATGGATAGATAAAGGTCAGATTCATAAAAAAAAACTTTAAATTTCTCTTGTCAGGGAGGGACGACAATAAGCATCACCGAGGCGTTGGTCTGCTTCTCAGCAGACACGCTAGTGATGCTCTTCTAGGGTATGAGTGCATTAATGAAAGGTTTCTTACAGCAAAATTTCAGACAAGCGTTAAAGACTTCAATGTTATCTGCTGTTATGCCCCCACTGAGGATGCCGATGAGGATGAGAAGGATAGGTTTTATGGACAACTTTAGGATATTTTGAATTCTGTCAAGAAAGGAGATATTACCCTTGTTCTTGGTGACTTCAATGCCAAAGGTGGTACTGACTGTTACCTTTAAGGAGGAGTAATAGGCCCTTTTGGTATTGGTAGCTGCAATGGGTAGCGTCTCCTGTACGTAAGTAAACTCAATGGATTCAGAATAACTAACACTTACTACAAACACCGCTACATATATAAGTACATATGGGTTTCACCTGATGGGCTGCATAAGAATATGATTGATTATATATTAATTAACAGCAAATGGGCTAGTTCTGTTTGGAATACCAGGTCATATAGGGGAGCTGAAATTGGATCTGACCTTTATCTTGTTAAAAGTGTCTTGCAACTTAAACTTAAAAAATGTTGTGCTAGGGTTAAAAAATTTACTTTTAATACTGAAGCTCTGAAAGACCCAGTTATAGCCAAAGCTTACCATGATAGGTTACTTAGTCATTATGACAGTCATGGTATGCTTACTACTGAAGTTCAGGATGAATGGGACCACTTTAAACAGACTTTTTTGGACACTAACAGTACTCTTTTAGGAAAAAAGGAACAATGGAGGCAGAATTATCTGAGTGATAAGGCACTTGAGCTTATTTTGGAAAGAAAGAACTTCAGGAATGTCCTTGATCAATACCCTACTAGTCCTAATAGAAAGCATTACAGAGAACTTAATAAACGTGTAAAAGATCAGTTAGCTGCTGATAAGAATCTTTGATTTGATGTTTTGGCTGACAAAGCCAAGGAAGCAGTTAGACAACAGAATAGCAGAGAGCTGTACCATATAGTTAATGTTTTATGTGGTAGAAACCAGACAGGAATACAAGGATTGAAGGATAAACAAGGTAAGGTTATAGAAGGTGATGATTGTGTCATGGTTGGTGGGCTGAGCATTTCAGTGATGTTCTAAACAATGAGGTTAGTTCTATTCCCATTGTTTGCAATGATGATAGATGCATTGATGCCTTTAATGTTGGCCCTATAAGACAATCTGAAGTTATTTTGGATGTTTCTAAACTTAAAGTTCATAAATCCCTAGGGGTAGACGAAATTACTACAGAAATGCTCACAACTGGGAATGTTTCGGTTACCACTTGGATGACTGAAAATATGAAAATCTTTTATGATAAAGGCATGGTTCCTAAGGATTTTACCAGAGCTATTGTTATCCCTATTTTCAAGAAAGGTGATCGCAGTTCTTGTGATAACTATAGGGGTATGAGCCTACTCTCTGTTCCATGTAAAGTTCTTTTCATGATTGTGCTTAATAGAATTAAGAATCTGATTGACAGTGAATTGCGTGATGAGCAATGTGGATTCAGAAAGAGGTAAGGGAGGGGTGGATAATCACTTATTTTCACTTACGCAGATTCTTGAGAAATGTTTAGAGTTTCAGAAACCTTTCATTACTAGCTTTGTTGATTTAAAAAAGACCTTCGACTCTGTTGATCGTCATAATTTATGGTTGATCATGAGATCATATGGTATACCAGAGAAGTTAGTTAACATAATGAAAGCTCTCTATAATAACACAGTCATGTGTGAGAGTTGGTAAGGCTTGTAGCAATTGGTTTAGCATTACTTCCGGTGTTCGGCAAGGGTGCATTTTGTCTCCTTTTCTCTGTAGCTTGGTTATTGATTATGTTATGCGAAATTCACTTCAAGGGAAAGATTTTGGCCTTAAATGGACTGGAGATACGAAAATTTCTGATTTATGTTATACTGATGATTTAGCCCTTTTGGCAAATGATGTTGATGAGATGAACTCTTTCATTCGAGCTGTTGATTAAACTGGTAGTAGAGTAGGTTTGTTTATAAACAGAGAGAAAACTAAAGTGATGAATATTGGTGAGCCAGGCTCTCATTCAGTTAATCTGAATGGTTGCAGTCTTGAGCAAGTGTCACCGTTTAATTATCTTGGGAGCTATGTAACAGATAATGGTGAAGTGAGGCATGAGATTAACAGACGAATAGGGATTGCTGCCGGGTCTTTTAAGAATCTTTGGAAAGTGTGGAGAAATAGGCGTATACACCTAAAAACTAAAATTAGACTGTATAACAGTTTGGTTCTTTCTAGGGTTAGTTATGGTAGTGAAACTTGGACATTTTGTAAACAAGATAACAGGAAACTAGATGCTTTTGATTCCAGATGCTTACGCAGTATCTTGGGTATTAGGTGGTTCAACTTTGTAACTAATGATCAGGTTAGGCAAAGGAGTTAGCAACCTCCTTTAAGCAGCATATTTTGCAGAGAGAGACTCCCTTGGTTTCGCCATGTTGTCCGTATGAATAATTATAGATTGGCGAATAATAATTGATATAATTTGAGTTTTTTATTTTATTTTTTTTTTTAATTTTTTGGAACTTTGCGTACCGGGAACACATTACAGTGTAATAAGTAACCATTGGCAAGGTCTATGCGATTAAAAAATACAAACGGACTGTATTCCCTATGCCCTTCTCTAAACCACCATTCTGCTGTTCGAAAAAAATATCAGGTGAATCAAGTTTAATAATATTCATAAAGTGTTTGTGGTTCGTTTATAAATTCTTTCAGGTAAATAACTTTCTAAAAAAAATAAAAAATAAATAAATACCACCTCAAGCAGCTGCTTGCCACAGAGGTCTGACAGGAGCCTATCAGTTTATATGCCACAGTAGAAGGTCTGAGAGGATGGCAGGACCTCAGCAGAAAAACGACACAAACATCCATGCCTAATCCGGGGCTCGAACCCAGGTCCCTTAGATCAGTAGCCAAGCGTGCTAACCACTCGGCCATGGGACGGCATAATAACTTTCTAGTCAATAATTAATTTACAGTAGAGGTAATCTAATTTTCCTATTTTTAGCATGAGAGTTATGAAATTTCAACCGAGACCTACCATACAGCACATTAATCTGATTATGGGATATAAATTTAATAGTTAAACGCTATTTGTCGCTGTCGACCACAAACGACCCCTTTCATTTCGGCTCGGATTTTGTAAAGCTCGCTCAGTAGAACTAATGGTTGTCCGAGGAAAAAAATTCTTTGCTTAATTTTTGATTTCTTCATTTCCCTATTCGTCACAGTATGCGTAGAAATATTTGTATATCGTAAATGATCAAACGGCAGTATTTTTATGTACATGCTTTCAGATGTATTTGCCCATTATCGTGGACGAAGTTTGAAACCAACGTCTGATATTCGCAACAGATATATCGAGCTGATAGGGTGATGTAACGAGCCCAAGAAATGTCAACGTGGCGATAAATATATAATTTACCCACTATACGGAAACGCATTGCTCAGACCTAAGAAGAAGGTAATGTACAGTACAGCGAAACGTGTAATAGAAGCCTTAGATTAAACCACAGGGTTGTCCTTTGTGAACACAGGAAAAAGCGTTCTTTACCCCTAAGGACAAAGTTGCCTATGACATAAGTAAGAGATTCACACCTAGCCTCGATCTAGGAATTTCTCGTTGGGCACCATAGGGAAATGCGTTTTGTGAAAGCCATCTAGTTACCGCCTGTCTGGAGAGCCTTCAACAAAAAGAGCGAAAATAAATATGCCTAAATAAGCAATTCCTTTCATTGGTTTAAGATAAGTTAAAGTTAATTTATTTTAATAACATTCAAAATAATTTACTTATTAAGATTTTATTTAAATATTTTAGAATATTATAAAAATATTTACCAAAATTAAAAAAAGGAAATAGCTACCAGTTAATATTTTAGGATTAGAAATTCTTTTCGATTTATACATACTTTGGTTTTGAAAGATCTTATAGAAATTATGGTGGCAACACTTGGACATACGATAGATGACGTCATGTCCTTGTTTTCGCGATAGGATTTGTAATTCTAATTTACCTGCTGAAATAATAAATCCAGTTTCTCACTGGCATACCACTGAAGATTATTGTTAACCATTCCAGTTTCCGCAACCATTTAAATACTAAAACAATATTTTTTAAAACCTATATTTAAAAAAATATTTGATTATGAACTTTAATTTATCATCAGTGACATTTTTCCATTAAATGCATATTTTAGAGCTTCCAAGTAACGTTTCTCACTGGCATAACAAGGAAATTTTGTTGCCGTTCGGTAGGGTACCTGAAAAGCATAGGAAATGAATAATGTCCGTATGACGAGCCAAAATAAAGTGGTAGACACCGTCAAATAGCGGTTAACTATCAATTTTATATCCCATAATCAGAATAATGGGCTGCATACTATTTGTTGGTTCGAAATCGATCGAAATTTCATAGCTCTTAGGCTAAAAACTGTAGAATTGGATTACCTATACTCTTAACTAATTATTCACTACAAAGTTACTTACCTGAAGGAAAATATAAAAGAACCACAAACACTTCACGAATATTATTTAACTTGATTCAGCTGATACTTTTCGAGCTGCAGAGTTGTGGGTTACAGAAGGACAGGCCGACGCTATTTATTAACCGCTCGGGCCTTGCCTATGGCTGCTTCTTATACTCAAATCTGTTCGCGATAGGCAAAGCTCTGATAACTACAAACCCTCAAAATAGGATGACTTCTTCGCCATATTTTAATAGGTAACGCGGCAAATGGAACAGCGAGAAAAACGTTGGACGTTTTCAATAATAGGCGAATGACATCTGAGAGTGACGATTGAGGATGTATTGTTTGCACAGTCCGGAGGAAGTGACATTTACATTGTTTCGTATTCCCAACAGAGGGATTTGTTTCCTCTTCCGCACTTACATTTTTCGGTATCTTCTATGTCAAATTTACTAAAAATTACCTAGTACCTCTTTCAAAAGTTTTTCGGATTCACCGTGAGTATCTTAAATTTTCGGTGAAGAAAGACAATGAACATCACCAAGGCGTGAGACGCTAGTGATGCTCTTCTAGGATATTAATGAAAGGTTGTTTACAGGAAAATTACAGACAAGCGTTTAGGACTTCAATCTTATCTACTGTTATGCCACCACTGTGAATTCCGATGACGATGAGAAAATAGGTTTTACAGACAACTTCAGGGTATTTCGAATTCTGTGAAGAAATGAGATGTTACCCTTGTTCTACGTGACGTCAATGCCAATGTTAAACTCAATTGCTTCAGAATAACTAACACTTATTACAAAGACCGCGAAATACATAAGTACACGTGGGTTTCATCTCATGGGCTGCATATGCATAAGAACGTTATAGATTATATATTGATTAACAGCAAATGGACTACTTCTGTTAGAAAGAACAGGTCATATTCGGAAGCTGAAATTGGATCTGACCATTATCTTGTTAAAAGCGTTTTGCGTTTTAAACTTAAGAAGTGTTGTGTTAAGGTTAAAAAATTTACCTTTAATTATGAAGCTGTGAAAGACCTAATTAGAGTACATCTTATCATGATAGGTTACTTACTCATTATGACAGTCGTGCTTTGCTTGCTACTTAAGTTCAGGAAAAATGTGACCACTTAAAATACTTTTTTGGAAACTAAAAGTACTCTGTTACGTAAAATGAAGCAGAGGACGCATAATTATCCGAGTGACAAGGCACTTGAGTTTATTTTAGAAAGAAAGAACTACAGGAATGTCCTGAATCAATATTAATCCTAATAGAAAACATTATAGAGAGCTTAATAAACGTGTAAAGGATCAGTTAGCTCCTGATAATAATCTTTGGCTGACAGAGCCGCAGAAGCAGTTGGACAGCACAGAGCTCTAGCAGGCAATTCTGCGAAACAAATAACTTGTAAAGTAATTACAAAGGCCTAAAGGTAAAATTTTACACTGCAGCGACGAAACTATCTATTCTCGTACCGAAATTTCAAATGTGTCATCAATAATTATTATTTACCACAGTGATAAGAAATTCAGCTACAGATTGTATGATTTCCTCAGAATAAAAACTATAACGTGTGAATATAAATTAAAAGTTAAATTACTAGAAGAATACAGCGGTTAAATAAGGATTACAAACGATATCGCGAAAACACGGACGTGACGTCATCAGTGGAATGTCTAGTGTTGCCACTGTAATTTTTATAATATATTTCAGAAACTAAGTGTATAAATCCAAAAGAATTTCTAATCATAAAATATTAACTGGTAGTTATTTCGTTTTTTAATTTTGGTAAATATTTTTATAATAATCGGAAACATTTAAATAAAATCTTAATAAGTAAATTATTTTGAATGTTATTAAAATAAATTAAATTACCTTTAACATATCTTACACCAATGGAAGGAATTGCTTGTTTAGGGATATTTATTTTCGCTCTTTTTGTTGAAGGCTATCCAGACAGGCGGTAATGGGTCAAACAGATGTGAAAGCCTGTACATAAAAAAAACTGCCGTTTGATCATTTACGATATAGAAATATTTCTACGCATACTGTAACGACAAATACCAAAATGAACAAATCAAAAATTAAGCAAAGATTTTTTTTTCCTCGGACAACTATTAGTTCTACTGACCGATAAGCTTGGAAAGGCCGCCATCCGTTGGATGGGATCTTAGGCGTGTCGTCGTGTGCGGGAAAGCCATACCCTGTGTACGTTAAAGAACACGATGGATGGCCTTGACGGGAGGCTACGATCTGTCTCACAACAGCTGTTCCAGTGGGTCCCCTCCCCCAACCTTCTCTGAGCCTTCGGGGTCCATGTGACTTGGCCATTTAGCCCATGGTGTGTAAGAAAGAGCCGCTCAGAGGTAAAATAACTCAACGTTAAAGAACACGCTAGATGGTCTTGACGGGAGGCTATCATCTGTCTCACAACAGCTGTTTAGCCTCCCGCAAATTTCTCTGAGCCTTCGGGGTTCGTGTGACCTGGCCATTTAGCCCATGGTGTGTAAGAAAGTGCCGCTCAGAGGTAAAACAACTGAACGTTAAAGAACACGCTGGATGGTCTTGACGGGAGGCTACCATCTGTCTGACAACAGCTGTTCCAGTAGGTCCCCTCCTCCAACCTTCTCAGCCTTCGGGGTCCATGTGGCATTTAGCCCATGGTTTGCGAAAAAGTACCATACCCTGTTTACGTTAAAGAACACGCTGGGTGGCCTTGACGGGAGGCTATCATCTGTCTCACAACAGCTGTTTAGCCCCGCCCAAATTTCTCTGAGCCTTCGGGGTGCATGTGACCTGGCCGTTTAGCCCATGGTGTGTAAGAATGTGCCGCTCAGAGGTAAAACAACTCAACGTTAAAGAACACGCTGGATGGTCTTGACGGGAGGCTGCCATCTGTCTCACAACAGCAGTTTCAGTGGGTCTCCTCCCCTAACCTCTGATCCTTCGGGTCCATGTGACCTGGCCATTTAGCCGATGGTGTGACAAAAAGTGCCGCTCAGAGGTAAAACAACCCAACTCGGGGAGGAAAGACAATAAACATCACCAAAGCGTGGGTCTGCTTCTCAGCAGACACGCTAGTGATGCTCTTCTGGGATAAGAGTGCATTAATGAAAGGTTGTTTAGAGCAAAATTACAGACAAGCGTTAAGGACTTCAATCTTATCTACTGTTATGCCCCCACTGAGAATGCTGTTGAGGATGAGAAAAAAGGTGTTTACAGACTCCACACTGTCTCCCACACACAGATTCTCATACCAGCTTCCATTTCAAAGGAAATTCGTAACTCTTTGCTGTCCGAACATGTAGTAACTAGTAGATTTCTTCTATTTTGACGGGAAAGAAAACGAAGGTTGTTAGTTTTAAGGACAGCACCGTTACCTACTTAACGAGTTTTCATGTGACATGGAACTTGTTCCAATCGGGCCGCAAATTTCTAACATTTAACATAAAGTGGGCCGCATGTAGAATGAGAAATAAACTTTTTATTTTTTTTTTTTTTGGGGGGAGGGCTTTTATTTCCTGCATAGGTGAACCATGAGTTAACTGATAGTTTTTGATATTAACTATTATGGAAATACTTAAGGAAAGTTTTCAGCGTAAGAAGTAAATTAATTTTTTTTTCAAATTAAAAACGACCGGTTTGGTTTTAAAGAAAATAAATATATAAATAATTTTAATATTTATTTTTAAAACTTGACCGTCAGTGTAATATATTATGCAAAATCTGTTGGCAACACCATGAAACAGTGCTGCTGACGTCATCTCGGTGTTTTTGCTAGTTTATCATTAACCCGTATTCACAGGCCGCGCTAACTTTCTCGGTAACCTATCAGAAACAGAATTGGGTGCATTGAATTAGATTATTCCTATTGTTTATTAAGAAGGATTTATTTTTTTTTTTAAAGTTGAGTGCTTAGCGCGCTTGGCTCCTGATCTAAGAGACCTGGGTTCGAGTCCCGGGTACGTCATGGTTGTTTTTTGTCGTTTTTCTGCTGATGGCGTGCCATCCTCTCAGACCTTCTACTCTGGTATATAAACTGACAGGCTCCTGTCAGACTTCTGTGGTAAGCAGCTGCTTGAGGGGATATTTATTTATTTATTATTAAAAGTTGAGAAACATCCTGAAACAAATTTTAGAGAATATAATAGCAGGAATTAGATTCAAGGAATTAAATTAATTAACCTTATTCGTGACGGAAATGCACATTACGAAACAAAAGGCGTATCCGGTTTAACGATTCGAAAAGCATTGTTGTGTCGTCGATTATTTAGCATAAGGTTTGTTTTCTTCCTTTCTCTTTAATCGTGAAACTCACAATGTAACATTTACTAGTGAATATAAAACTTATGTTTTCAACTGAAATAGATTTCATTGGTTGTTTAGATATGGTTATTTGTGTTATTAAGATCTTTCCGGGAGTCTTCGAAACGACACTTAGGAGTCATTTCTGCAGATAAGTTTAGTCTGTAGTCATTCTGCAAATAAGTCATCTGTCTCCCAACAGCTGTTCCAGTGAGGCCCCTCCCCAACCTTCTCTGAGCCTTCGGGGTCCTCGTGACCTGGCCGTTTAGCCCATTGTCTACAAAAAAAATGCCGATCACATGTAAAACTACCAACTCTGAGCGCTATATGATATCATATGCATTTTATTCTATGTATTTCCAGTCAGATATTCAAATTGATTCTGTTTACATTTAAAAGCATCCAGCTTACAAAGAGGTTTATTCGTATGCATCACAGCGTATTCCTGCTATTATATTCTCTAAAAATTGTTTCAGGATGTTTCTCAACATTTAATAATAAATAAATAAATACCCCCTCAAGCACCTGCTTACCACAGAGGTGTGACAGGAGCCTGTCAGTTTATATGCCACAGTAGAAGGTCTGGGAGGATGGCATGCCCTCAGCAGAAAAACGACACAAAACAGCCATGGACTCGAACCCAGGTCTCTTAGATCAGTAGCCAAGCGCGCTAACCACTCAAATTAAAAAAATAAATAAATCCTTCTTAATAAACAATAGGAATAATCTAATTCAATGCAACCAATTCCCGAGAAAACCGTGTAAAAAAATAAACCTTTAAAAAAAAATGCAGTGCATATGAAAAAATAGATATGAAAATCTTTTAAGTATTCATTTGATTTTTATTAATTTAAACACATTTTTAAATATATAAATGTTACTTATCTCGTATAAAAGTGTAAGTTAAAATAGAGTGGCAGAATGAGAAATAAGTGAACTCCTAAAATTAGTGCTGGCTGTGAATACGGGTTTAATAATAAAGTAGCAAAAACACCGAGATGACGTCAGGAGTACTGTTTCGTTGTGTTGCCAGTAGATTTTGCATAATATATTACAGGCTCGTTGAAGTTTTAAAAATGCTTTTCTTAATCGTAACAATGTTCCTATTTAAGGTATATTTTTATATTATGTTTCGATCATCTCTGATACGTAAGATGCATTTTTATTTTTCTACCTACAGAGAAGAAAAATGGTTATATAAAGTTTCGGAGAAGTATAGAAGAAACATTGTGAAGCCGTAGTAAAAGATGGAAGTTGCATACTTTGAGTTTCGCAATGCAAGCTTTTTTGAGTTGTTCCACTGGATTTTTTTTTCTCACCCTCGTACGATACACGGAGGAAGTAACCATTCTTTTGATTTATATATTTTGGGTGAGTTTTTAGTGATGTACAGCGATGTGGAAGGGCTTTACATAGGCAGCAACCATTTATACGTTTACGTTGAACCGTTAAAGCTTTGAAAATTCCCGTTTTTTAAAAGTCATTTTCGGTAAAAAATTTGGTTTTTGCGAGTAATCTCAAGATTAATATTATTCTTTTGGCCCAGAAATGAAAATTAACACTTATGTGCACGTCGTGGTGTAATAAGATAGAAAAATAGGAATGGATTGGCATCGCACCTTAACCCTTTTACCGTACGTTTGCAGTGTTTAAAAATTACGTTTATGGTGAATAAATATTTCATTCTAGAGTGAATGGTAGGGTATTTATTGAGAGATGAAATAAGCAGTTGCCATTATATTTCTATAAATAGGAATTGACTACGAAATATTTGTGTTGACACGAAATAGGGTTCCCATTAATTGTAGCCATGGAAATATCCCTTTTTTGAACTACGTTATTTGCGTTTTTAGAGTTAAGAACGATAAGATAATTTTACAAATGCTAAGATGGAAAATAATTATCCGGTGCAATACACTAATTATTAAGAGTAAAACTGAAATCGGAACGTGATTTGAAGTTTCATGTCAACTTTGCGTTTGATATTATTTTTTTTAGTGTGTTAAATATTCCAGCGTTCGTCATTTATATATTACGGCAACCAACGTTTTTATATTCGATATTACACGTAGGTCGTACAGATGTGAGAGATATCTAATGCAAATGATATCGAATAAGATATTTGGCTACTAAGGTATTATGCCAATGTTGTCACCTTTTATTTCGTCCATCAGACAGGTATTGTGAGTGACCTCAAGAAAAAATACGTTTTGGAACATGTATTGAACTGAATATATAACTATATTGTGATTTCACAATATAGTTTTGTTGTATTGTTTTCACGAGACACTGAAAATGATTTTCGTCTTCACATTATAGAAATTGTGCTGGAAAGTAACCGAAACCGCGTTGCTGACGTCATCTCTGTTATATTCAGTATATTGTAATAATATGATGTTTTCTCATTATATTATTAAGGCGCACACGTATTTCAGTTGGCTTACTTATGGCAATACGTAACTCTTACATGGTATACGTGGGATATTTTATCCTTTAACGAGTCTAGGCAGGGAAAGTTTTCGTTATTGGATTATCTTGGTTATTTGATAGCGATCCCCACTGCTACGTTATGTTCGCTAATATTCGTTCGTATAATATTTACTAATTGGCTTCGATCAGGTACGAGAAATGGTGAGAAAGGAAGCTTAAAGAGAGAAAACTTTGTTGCGGATATGGAGAGGTGTCGCTTCCTTCGAAGTCGGAAAACAATTAAATCAACAATGTTACTTTCAGACGTCAGCAAAGAATTATTACGAATACTTTCATACAGTATACAGTTAATGAAATCTGTTGAAGTCAAACGTACGTTTTTCACGTTTTCTTCTAGGGAATCGAAGATTAGTTGTGCTTAGAAAAATAAGCCGTCTTTTAAGTCACGGAGGTAGGAAGAGGATATTTTAATGATACCGTATATGTGGTTCGAACACTTGTCTTGATTTAAGGGACCTGGGTTCGAGACCCGGGTAAAGGCATGTCTGTTTGTGTCGTTTTTCTGCTGAGGGCCTGCCATCCTCTCAGACCTTCAACTATGGGATATAAACTGACAGGCTCCTGTCAGACCTCTGTGGCAAGCAGCTGCTTGAGGGGATATGTTTTTTATTATATGTACAGTGACCGTACGTCCTTTATTTAAGAGGACAGTCCTTTATTTCACTATCTGTCCTCTAGATTTTTTTTTCTTCTAAAATTGCGATTTTTCCTCTTTTGTTTTCGTGAATTAAAATAGTAAACTGAATATTGGCGCGCAGTAGATGGGTTGAAATTTTTAAATATTTCACCGATAAACAGGAATCTTTTAAAAACATTTTTTTAACTATTATCAACAGAAATTTTTCCTTTAAGTTTTAAAAGTCTCCTGATAATTAAGAAATAACTGCAACTTTTTAAAATTGGAAGTAATTATGAAATGTGTAGCTTTTTTTTTTTTGGTATATCACTGTAAAAATTGTTATTAAAAATAATATGTTACTACAGTGTTCGAATTTTTTGCTTTAATAAAATTAAGAATTAAAGTTTTTAATTTGGTATAAAACATGAGCTATTTCTGTTGATTAGTCATGTATTAAAAATATTCCAAATGCGACTTATTTATTGGACTGCAAAAAACCTGGACTTTTACTCAAATTATAGTATGGAGAAAAAAAATTAAAAATGGTAGAAATGTTTTCTTTAAACAAGAATTTTTTTTTTTTTATTTAGAAATCATTTCTATTAGTTCTTTTTTTTTTTATAAATTTTTATTTGTGTTGCAAGATGCATTTTTTTTACTACATGACTAAAAAAGTCCTATTAAAATGAAAGATATGGTCTTTTTTGTAAAATGTTTTATTTTGAAAAAATCCGGATTTAAATGTTGATTAATTTGGCATATAACATGCCATAATTCCTTTCACTAATTATTTGGGAAAAAAGTTCTAAAGTTAAATTTGGCCTCTGGATGTAAACCAGTTTTTCAGGCTAGACACTTGAAAGGGTTAAGAAAAGTTCATTCTTGTGAAAAATATCTAAATTATGATTGCTTAAAATGCTATTATAGGCTTATATTTTATAATAAATGCAAACTGCTGTTTTTTTCATTATGAAACAATTTGTGATTTGTCCTTTATTTTCTCCGAAAAAATATGGTGAAGCAGGGAAGTAACGCGGCTCGCAGAAACAACAGACGGGCAGCCGGGCCCGTGTTGTTCTCTCGAGGGTGGGAATGGAGGCTTAAAAAATATGTCGCTCTCTGTGTCGGGTAAAGTCGACTAACCGTTCAGGAGAACAGACTGATTTAACGCACACGCTAAGAACTTTACCGCGACTTCGCCTACGGACTTTTGGATTCTTACGCGCGAATTATCGTCTATGAATTTCTGATTATTAAAATTATTAATAATTTAAGAGGAATACGTGTATATGGTATACTTTAACGTGTATAGGGTATGGCTGTCCTGCACACAGACCAAAGGCTTAAAGTGCCATCTGACGGACGGCGGTTTTCCAAGCCCATCGGTGTCCTCTACTGACAGTGGGGAATTCTGCCGAGATAAATCTGAACCAGCAGGGTCTCAAACCTGGGAACTAAAGATTACGAGCTTGGCGCGTTACCGACTGAGCCCCTCCCCCCCTCTCTGTGTTTTGAGTTCCTATTTGTAATGCTATGAAACAGATATCATCTCCGCGATGAATTAATTTCTCGAATTGGATGTCTCCACGGTGTCAGATTGTGAATAAAACCAGTAAAGTTTGATAATTAAAATTAATCAATCGCAGTTATTTAAGCTGAAACGTTATAGTGGAATGGTATGTAATTTCCGGCTTTGATATTAAATTGCATTCGTATATTTTAAATATTAACGTTTCTGAAATATTATAATATTACTATTAAACGTTGCTAACTGTAGTTCGATTCTTGTGTAGGTAAAATTTACGTGGTCTGTGAACTTTATTCTAAATATACGTAATAAAATATATTATGGAAAAGAAGAAATGAATTGAGAGTAAAATTTGACACTGAAGTCAAAGCGAATACATGGTTGCTATCGTAACTAAGGGCGACAGGTGCGAAGCTATCTACCTGCACGTGCGATTGTAAAATATTTGACCAATCGTAGAAGAGGTACACGAACAACCGTTGGGAAAGGCGGGAAGAAGCAAAAATATTTCGTTGGGAAAGGCGGGAAATATTTCATTAGAAACCAAATTAACGCCACCTAGAGGAATTTATTTCATTTAGCAATAATTGTCTACGTGTGAATTTAATTAAGTACGTAAGTAGTATTAATGCATTAATGTTTCAAAACTTTAATCAACACTATTTGAATATTAGCACATATAGTATGTTGGAATATAAATTTAGGGCACTTTTTTGGGTGAGGGGAAATGTGAATTTTTTTTTTTTAGAGTTCAACTTATTTGAAGTATTAGTAAGAAGAATTAAAATAGTATATGATAGAGTAGAAATCCTGTTTCCCGGCGAAAAGGGTTAATAGGCACAACACGAATGACCCTTGTTTTAAGCGATAAATAATGAATAGTTTGGCGGTTATTAATATAAAGAAATTTTAAATATGAACTGATGCATCTGGTTGTCATAGAGGCTGTTATGCTATACGCCGTAATTGAAGGCGTCATGTCGGTATAAAAGCAACCGAAACATCCGATCTTTAGAAGTGGTTGCAACACTGGTCCCTTGGTTCTGCAGCTAAGCACGCTAACCACTGGGCAACGGATATTGTAATAAGCATATTTTTCTAATCTTTACGTGTTTTTAATGAATATTCGTTATTTTTATGAAGCGTTATATATGGAAAAGGGGTAGGTTCGAAGGAATGATTTGAAGTAATTTAAGGTTCTGCCGTGTGTAGATATATTTCACTGATTACACCATTTCACTCAAGTAATAACCTTATTCTGTTCACTAAACAGTAAAGCGTTAGATTTAACGGTTGACTTTGCAGTGATTTCTGTGGGATAAATTGTTGAATGGATAACTGAAATATTACCGCAAAACTATTAAGAAAATATAGATGTGATACATATTTCTTTTCCGTTAATCTTACTGACTTAAGAGAACAACTTAGATAAGTTCCACACTTTGAAACGAGTATCTTTGTTATCTGCTTGCAACTTAATAATAAGCGTTGAAATGAATTGTACGCTTTTTGCTAGTAGCGGTGAGTTTGTGCTTTAAGGGTTGGGTTGTTTTACTACCTCTGAGCGGCATTTTTTTGCACACCATGGGCTAAATGGTCAGGTCACATGGACCCCGAAGGCTCAGAAAAGGTTGGGGGAGGGGACCCACTGGAACAGGTGTTGGGAGACAGATGGTAGCCTCCCGTCAAGGCCATCCAGCGTGTTCTTGAACGTGCACACGGGACCACGGCTTAACGTCCCGTCAGACGGACGGCGGCCTTTCCAAGCCCATTGGTGTTCCCTACTGACCGTGGGCAGGGCGTGGAATTTTGCGGAGATAAATCTCAACGCTGACCCAGCTGGGACTCTAACCTGGGAACTACAGATTACGAGCCTGGCGCGCTACCGACTGAGCCACCCCCGCCCATTTGTAAGGGTAATCAGCAATTGAGTACGTTAGAGATTCGTGCAAAAGCTATGTGACGCGTGTTTCTTATTACATGGCTTAACCCTTTCAGGACCATAAGGTTTCTAAGAGTAAATATTAGTATGTAACTGTTTATTTTAGTTTGTTTAGACGTAAAATAAATAAAAATCATAAGAAAAATACATTACTATGTGTAGGTTTATTGAAATTTTATGGGAAATATTTTTCCAATGGACTATAAAGGTAACACAAATTATAGTTAGGCTTATTATGCAATGTGTTTTATTTATTGGTTTATTAGAACAAAATGTTAACTAAAATAATACAAAATTATGAAATAAAATTACTATACAAAATGATGTGCTAATTATGATGTTCTGCGAAGGAATTTCTTTTGGTAGTGAGGCAACGATGGACATTGCAGATAGTACATATATTATGCGTCCTGACAGTTCTGTTTTTGTTTTCTAAACGTTCCCGTTTACATAATTGCGTTCGGCATACGTTCTATTTTGACATTCTGTATAAAAAATGCAGATAAGGTTATAATTAAATGCGACAATCACCAATTTTAAAATGGGAAAAATGTTTCCCTTAGTCGTGAAAGGGTTAACGTCGTATGCGACGGAGGGACGTCTTGCATAATCGCTTGGCGTTTGAATTTCTGAGGAATACTAAACACTGTACTGTTTACGATAGGGGGGAACTCGAAGAATTTGATAGAACGCTGTTTACCTGAGATGAATGTTTCGTGTAGAAACATTTTTTTTTTTAATCCAAAACAAAACTTTTTAGTATGGGTGAAGTAAAGTTTTCCTGTTTGGTAAACGGTCTTTTTTTTTTGGCTTCTTTGCGTTTGTTTAGCAGTGTACGTATTACGGCTAGTTGCGGGGTGGCTTAGTTAGTACCGCGCAAGCGCAAGGCTCGTATCAGCTTTCATTCGCACCCGAACCAGTGTTGATATTTATCAATCTAGAAACTCCTCGCACCACTACTGTTGGTGTGAAACACCGATGGGTTTATAAAGTATCTGGTCTGTGATAAAACAATTAGAGCATGTTGAAGAACATCCTGGATTGTCTTGTGTGTAGGTTACAGGACGGCTGTTGCATTTACTTTTCACCTCTATCCTTATATGAACCTTCGGTGTCGTCGTGACTGCCATTTAGCTCATTGTGTGCATGAAAATGGCGGTCATAGGTAAAAGAACCGAATGGAACAACGTAGCATGGTAAAATGTACGTAATTTTGTAATAACACCAACTGAAATTAGCATAAGTTACCATGTTAATGTGGAGTAGGATGTAGTACGAAAAAAGGTGATATTTTTTAAACTATTTGAAAGTAGAGCTGGATGGAAGTAGTCTAATATGACACGAACATGTCGAAAAATTTACTTTATCGACATCCTCGTCATATTGTCATGGTAACCATTTATTAATTATTTATCCATTTATTAATTATTTATTTTGAACATGAAGAAGAGTAATGGCAACGTTATTTTATATCAACTTAGTGACGTAATAGTTTGTTTAGGTGTTGAAAAGAAAGTTGCCATTTTGGATGTAGTTTTAACTATTAATTGTGTTAATTGAAATTCTTTTCGGGTTTAAAGTAACTGGTTGGAACACATCGGTTCGTAAATAGTTTCGCTTATGTAATTCAGAGTTAAGGTAATGCCGGAAGATTTAAATATAGTTCTACTTTTAGAGAAATATGTTTCTGTTTGTCGGTAATTGGTGTAAAAATAACGATTACTTTTTATAAATAAATTTTTAAATGTGGATATGCCTGACGTGTAGCTTAGGTTGCATTTGTTTAGTTTTTGTGATTAAACAGCCTTTGTTTTTATTTTTTTTAATCCTCCATATTTAAAAGGACACCATACAGATAATTGGTATATTAAATATTGTTTATTTTCTCCTTAGTAATTCGTATTGTTTCCCATCAATGCTGTAAAACCCTTTGCGCTACACTATAAATAAAATAAATAAATACCCCCTCAAGCAGCTGCTTGCCACAGAGGTCTGACAGGAGCCTGTCAGTTTATATGCCATAGTAAGAGATCTGAGAGGATGGCAGGACCTCAGCAGAAAAACGACACACACATCCATGCCAAATCCGGGGCTCGAACCCAGGTCCCTTAGATCAGTAGCCAAGCGTGCTAACCACTCGGCCACGGGACGGCTGCGCTACACTACAGATGATTAAAACAGTTTTCTTGTAAGAACTTGCTTTAAATATAAATTGGTTTACTACTACCCCCTTCCTTACTGAAAACATTTGATTGTTTTTTATGTATTCTGTTACTAGGCCCTGGAATAACCTGTTGCTGAGAAACAGTAAAACTGTTCCTAATACCGGAATTAGTTTCTGTCAATGTAGTATAACTTTTTGTGCTCAGCTTTACAGCTGTTTGAAAAAGTTCAATGAAAGAAACTTTAAATATAAATAAGTTGACTAGTCCCCTTCCTTACTGCTATTAGGTGGTGGTGTATGATATATTCCTTCATCTGGCCTGGATTAACCTGTTGCTGAAGTAGAGTAGAACTGTTTCTAATACTGTAATTAATTTTTGCCAATGAAGTATAACCTTTTGTGTTCAGCTTTACTGTGGTTTCGAACATTCTGAACATCTGTCTCGTAACAACTGGTCCCCTCACCCAACCTTTTCTGAGACTTCTGGGTCCTTGTGACCTGGTCATTTAGTCCATAGTGTGCAAAAAAAAACTGCTGTTCAGAGGTAAAATAACCCAACCTAGAATGCTGTTTCTAGTGACTTTCTGCTAACACAGTTGTATAAGATCTGTAATATTAAAATGGTGTGAAAATTTTATTGCAGTTTTTAATAAGTGCTATGACAGTGATCACTTGAAATCCAAAGTGAATGCACAGTATTCCCTGTTAAGAAACAATAATTAATAGATTCTGAAAAAAATTCATCACCGCCACGGCGTGGTGCAATGGTAGTGCGCTCTGGCATGAATCTGGAGAGATGCGGGTTCGATTCCCGCCGTGGCGGCGATGAATTTTTTTCAGAGTCTATTAACAGTGATCACAATTAATTTTGCTAACATTTCATCAATTGTATTGTGTGCAATGTCATAAACATTGATAACTGTTTGTTTCCTAGTTGTAAAATCTAGTATTTTAACCTGTTACAATAATAAGAGAACTGTGCTTGTGTGTGCAGCATTGAATGAACAACTGAAATTTTTTTTTATGATGTAGGTTACATTGGCAGGCTTCAGTGGCAGTGTGGTTCTTGCAGAGGAGAGTGATATATCCTGTGTGTGCGTGCGTGCTAAATGACACACCAAGTGCCACATAGGCAACTGTTCTGTTCACATAGCTGTGATACTCAAAAGTGATGCTGTAATTACTCAGTGCACTAATGGAGGTACCTTTCATCTTAATTTAGATATCACGTAAGGACTGTGATAAATCTGAAGTTGCATAACTACCAAATTTAATCTTATCAATATAGGGATGTTTATAAAAGAAGGTTAGGAATGTTAAGAAGTATTGAAAATTGTAGTTTTTAATAACCTAGTAAAATTTTTTTTGTCCATTTTGAAATTCTTTAATTTTATCACCACGAATAATTACCATACATAAAAATCTAATCATGTTCGCTAGCCACTGAACACTAGTAGAGTATCTTAAGTCAAAGATGCTGCCACGAAGAAAGGCATGAGAAATGTGTTGCTCTTGGAATATCTGCTCTTTGAATATCTTGTTGAGCAGATAAACTTGTAATGTTGATTTTGCGTTGGCCGATTGATTTTAGGAAGTTTTAATGATTCTTTTAAATATTTATAATTGGCCGCTATTGGATGGTTGACATTTATACATGTATACTGGTATATGCAACATAAAATGACTAAAACTAATCGTGTATAGCATAAATCTAACATTTAAGTACTGATGGACAACCAACATCATTATGGAAACAGCATAATGGTAGAGTCATCAGTAGCCTGAGGCAAGGCATGCTATTGGATTCAAGACGTACATTGTGATGTCAACATAATATTTGTTCAAGCTTAATGTTTTCTGTGTCATTCATACTGATGAGAAATTACAAATTTGGACTGGTCGCATTGTTCACGTAAACGGACATATATCATAGATATACGTTGCAATGTGGGCAATAATTTTAGCCTCTTATCAAGCTGTTCATTTACTTTAAGACATAGATCTCTGGAGGTATAGCGATCTAGAATACTATTTTTAATAGTTATTGGAGATTGTTGCAGTTCATGTATGCAGATTGTTCTTTGACTTAGGATACTCTACTGGTTTTCAGTGGCTAGCGAATATGATAAGATTTTTATGTACAGTAATTATTTGTGGTGATTAAATTGAATATATCTTACTGTGAATAGTATTAATTATATTGAAATTCTTAATTCTGGTGGTATTAAATAGTAATATTTGATCATATAAAAAAAAATTACCATTTTTTTTTCAGTAGAGTAATAGTTTGAATACATGAAAAGCCAATAATCTGTGCAACAGTTTTTCTTTGAAATTGGTAGATATTTTAAAAAATGAATGATGGCTAGGTTATAACTATAACTATGTGTATGGAAGGACAGCTATGCACCAATCCCGTGTGATGATGCATAGAACTGGCCAAGCCTAGCACCTAATGTCCGACCCTGCCTTCTCCTGGTGTAGACCGTTAGTACCTTTCAAAAGAGATACTCTCTTGTGGAAGTGGAAGGAAGGGGAGGGCTGCCAGATTAGTGTGGCCTACTGATCTGGACAACTATGGCTACTTTTCTTTTTTTTTTCTATCCTGCTGACGAGTGGTCAACCACACAGGGTCCTGGTGCTGACCATATAAACCAACCTGAATTGAATTATGTCTGTCAGGTTGATTATAGATTCTCATTTTGCTGCACTGGTGGGCTACTGTGGAGGGAAAATCTTCCGCTGTATATCCCACTGAAGCATTTTACTTTACCCTGAGAAAACAGGTAGGTTTTTTTAAAGGCAACTTTATTGGTAAATATTGAAGAATTATTTGTTTTTGCTTGTTAATATTTAGTTGCCTCAGTTATGCAGTTATGAAAATTGATTGTTAATGAAGCGAGGTGTAAATTGCCTTCAATGTTTTTGAGTACACAGTGTACATTTAGACAGTGTGACTGCTAATTTATTAACATAGAAGTGTTGTGAAAAGGTGAAATATTTAAAATGTAAATTTTTAGCATTTTTTTTTGTCAGTAAGTCCTATGACAGTGGGGCGGGGATGGGTCGGTCGGTAGCATGCCAGACTCATAATCTGTAGCTCCCAGCTGGGTCATCAGTGAGATTTATCTCCGCAAAACTCCCCTTCCTGCCCACAGTTGGTAGGTGGCCGCTGTCCGTCAGATGGGACATTAAGCCTTGGCCCTGTGTGCAGGACAGTCATGCCTTATACACCTTAAAGAACATGCTAGATGGCCTTCACAGGAAGCTATCATCCCTCCCAATAGCTGTTTCACTGGGTCTCCTCCCTCAACCATCTCTCAGTCTTCGCGGTCTTTTGACCTGGCCATTTAGCCCATGGTGTGCCAAAAAATGCTGCTCAGAGGTAAAATAACCCAACCCTAAGACAGTACTGCAGTTAATGGTTCATTTTTAACAGTTAACTGTTTTCAATGCACTGTATCGAAACGTTGCATTTTCGCAAAGCTTAGGGTCATTAACTGAAACTGGAGGAAATATTTCCCTCAGTAAACATAAAAATATTGTTTTTATTCATGTAGGTTTCGAAAAATAATTCCTTACATTTGACCATGTGATTACTGTGCAGTATTGGCTAATTTGCCTATGTTAAAACTACTTAAAATCAATGTGAGCAGCCCGTAACCTTGTATGTGATATATTGAGAAAATGTCAAGTGAGTAACAATAAATCCAATAGTAATGATATGAATGACAACACGTGATACAAGCTAATGATAATGTATAAGTTTGATGGCTAAATGTGTGAAATATGTCTGTATTTCATATATAAATATCTTCATTCTATGTTTATAGTTTATTCTATCTTTCTAGAATGAAATTGTATACAATATGTGATAATATTATTCTGTAAAGTTAAACTCCGCACAAAGATAGTTGTTAGATATTGTATGCTTTTAAAGTTTATTAATAAATTATAATTGCACAGATAGTTGTCACCCAAGAGGAATCTAGCTTTGATACTCTATTGTGAGTGCAGAGAACTGTTCGAATTAAGTGGTGTACTTTACTTGACCAAAAGTAAGTTATCAATGCCTGCTTACTTATTAGCAGAGCTGATAAAACAATGAGGAAATTTTTTTTTTTAACTAGGTAGGTTAAAAATACTAAAAAAAAAAACATTGAAATCAAGAAAAGGATGAAACATAATGGGTAATGTATTCTAACATGTTATGTGTAGTAACTAGTATACTCTTGGATAATGGGGGGGTTGGTGAATAGTGCACAAGGCTCGTAATATGTAGTTCCTAGGTTCGAGACCCAATTTGGTCAGCGTTGAGATTATGTCCGCAAAACTCTCCGCCCTGCTCACGGTCGGTAGGGGACACCGATGGGCTTGGAAAGGCTGCTGTCCGTCAGATGGGACGTTAAGCCTTTGCCCCTTGTGCCGGACAGCCATACATGTTAAAGAACACGCTAGATGGCCTTGATGGAAGGCTACCTACCATCTGTGTCTCAAGAGCTGGTTCAGTGGATTCTCTCCCCACAATCTTCTGAGCCTTTGGGCTCCATGTGACCAAGCCATTTAGCCCATGGTGTGCAAAAAAGTGCTGCTGAGAGGTAAAACAACCCAACTGTTGTAAAAATTTATGAAAGTCAGGGTTTGTTTATGGTTTCTTTAAAAGTTTAAATTTTTTTTTTGGTCAGTTGAAGTAGTCCTCTAAATGTGTACTGTGAGATTCTAACTTGTTAGGTATATTAATTTGGTTAACACTATATGTGCACTGAAAATTAATTATTAAACTTTTAAAAGCATTAATTAGGTAAGAACTTATAATTCATAGTTCTTAGCTTTACCTAGAAATTCGAAATATTTCAATTATCCATATATAATTGAATTCTGTACAGTTTTTGAAATATAAACGTACATGCCAATTTGGGAAACATCTCGTAGTGTCTTGTTGCTCTATAAACTGTTACGATATTGTTTCTATTGGTGGTGTATTACTTACCAAACTTGTGCAATGTTTTATTTGTTTGTTATACAGTGTGTTACAGATTTTTTTTTTTTTTTTTTCAATGTATTAATTGTACACTGTGATTTTATTATATTCAAATAGTTTAATTTATTTCTTTGGTTTCAGTTGAATAAGTGTTATGTCATTGCATGAGCAATATTGTAGTGTACTTTTAAGTGTTTGAGCACTCTGTATAAGTCGGTGTACACTGCGAAACTCCAAAAGTTATAATTTTAGGTTATTTTGGTATAATGCTTTAGGAAAGGTTGTGTACACTAAAGTGTTGATGTCATTGAATAATTTTCATGATTTCTGTATTAGTGTGGTGCATTAAAAATATATGCCATATGAAGTTGTATATAAATATGAATATTTAGTTACAGTTAATTATAATATATATATAATTTTTTTGGGGGGGGGAAGGAAATAGTTATTTTAGTTTTTTTTGTAGTGATATTAAGTTTAGATGCAAGTTAATGGATATAGAGGTATCTGTTTTGTTAATGCTGTATTGCTGAAGAAGTTAATAGCCTACAATTAACATCACATGCTGTTGAACCAAAAGGTTTGTATATTAGTGAGAAGAAAATGTGAAGTGATGGAGATCTAAAGAAATGGTAAGTCAAAATAAGTTCTACACAGCTAACATATTTTTAGGTAACTTGTAAAGTTGAATGAAAGTGGGTTTCAAATAAAGCTATTTTACAATATATTTGTTAGTGTTGCAATTGATATTAAAGTTAATTTATCATTATCATAGGCCTAGTCGCCCATGCGCCATAAAACCCAAAACAACCAACATCATTATCATGTGTTGCTTTTTAGTATTATAATATTAAATATCTTTTTAATAAAAAAATTTTGTGTGTGGTATTGCAGTTACTGGAGCTGTATTTAAAATTTTTACACAGAGTGTAATTGTAGAAATGAAAACTACAGGGAAATTATTATGAAAATTACTCATAGGGAAAAGTTAAAAAATCATAGTTATTAAGATGTCCTTATAATTTTTTTATTTAAATATCTTAACTTATTGTACCAACCTGCTGAAATATTAAAGAATTTCCAAATTGTGTCAATGGGGATAGTCACCTTTAAGTTCCTGAAAGGTGCTTTTTATGAAATCAGTGTATTTTAAAATATTGAGGTCTGTTTTCAACATTTTTAAAGACAATGAAATAATAAATAGGCAAATTATTAATTAAACTATATATGCAATGTTTTCAAATAGTAATTAATGTTTAAATTTCTTTCGCCGAGTGGTTAGCGCGGTTGGCTACTGATCTAAGGGACCTGGGTCCGAGCCCTGGGTAAGGCATGGCTGTTTGTGTTGTTTTTCTGCTGAGGGCCTGCCATCTTCTCAGATCTTTTACTATGGCATATAAACTGATAGGCTGCTATCAGACCTCTGTGACAAGCAGCTGCTTGCCCCAGAGGTCTGACATGAGCCTGTCAGTTTATATGCCATAGTAGAAGGTCTGAGAGAATGGTAGGATCTTGGCAGAAAAAGAAGACAAACATCGATGCTTTACTCGGGACTCTAACCCAGATCCCTTAGATCAGTAGCGAAGCGTGGTAAGCACTCGGCCACGGGAAGGCTTTTCTTACAGAGTCTTACTGTTATTCATTATTTTAGTCTTGGATTATATTGTTGGAAAAAGAAAAATTGGCTTAGTAACCATTTTTTTTTTATCTTCCAAATGATAGGATTTACATATGCTGAAAGTAGAAGTGTCATGTTTCTCTTGGCAGCAGTATTTTAAAATAGTTTGTTAGTAATTGAGCATGGGCGATTTCCATGAATATTGGAGAGTAAAAAAAAGTTAGTGTTATTTCGCAGTACCTTTGTGGATAAACTGATGTGAAATTTACAGTTAGAAGTGGGTAATGAGTTTTGCAGAAACCTCACTGCACAGGGCGTCAGACATTGGCATAATGTGTAATTTTGGTGTGTTATGAAGGCTTAGTTTTTGTGAATTATTGTACTTATAATGTTGTGGTCCATGGCCATGAACTGTTAGATAGTAACCTTTTTTTTATATTATAGCATGAAAATATGCTAGAGTTTCAATTGGAATTAATTGCTACCAATTTTGAAAAAAATATATAACTTCAAAACTGAAAACAAATTTATTTGTACAATGAAGGAAGGGAATTATGATGTATGTTTGATTGGTTCTCACATACTATTGTGCTCTCTTCGTTCTCTTTTGTTTTCAACGTGTCTACATTTGACTGTATATGATAGGTTGTGAGGGGTGGTTGAGGGAATAGGTGTAGGTAGCTGTTCTTAGTGAAGTGTTGGAGCTCATTAAACAGTAATTGGTTTCTACGAGGCTGAAAGTATAATTGTGTAAATCAATATGGATAGTTAGATGTAAAAATTTAGTTTTTTTCAAGAGTGAGACTCAACCCCATGTTTCCTGAATACATGTCTGGTGTTAGAACATATATTGTGAGAACAAATAAAACAAAATTAAAACCCCTCAAGCAGATGGTTGCTACAGAGGTCTGACAGGAGCCTGTCAGTTTATATGTCATAGTAGAAGGTCTGTGAGGATGGCAGGACAGCAGAAAAACAACAGAAACGTCCATGCCTTATCTGGAGTTCGAACCCAGGGACCTGGGTTCGAGCCCAGGTAAGTTATGGTTGTGTGTGTTGTTTTTCTGTTGAAGTCCTGACATTCAAACAGACCTACTATGGCACATAAATACCTGACATGTATTGAAGTGATGTGGGTTCGTTTCCAACTGGCAGTAAAACTAACTTTTCCAGCTAGGTAGTGATGAATTTAATGTCTGGAAGATATCCCCCTTTGTTGCTCAACTATTAAATGTAATATTTAGATTGTGTGATTTAATTAATCTATGGGTGGGGCTCAGTTTTTTGCGTGGGTCCTCGTAGTTCCCAGTTTCGAGTTCCAGCTGGGTCAGCGTTCAGTTTTATGTCCGCAAATTTTTCTGCCCTGTGTACCGTCAGTAGGGGACACCGATAGGCTTGTAAAGACCTCCGTCCGTGGGATAAGACGTTACGCCATGGCCCCGTGTGCGGGAGAGTCATACATACCCTGTGCACGTTAAAGAAAGCGCTGGATAGCCTTCACGGGAGGCTATCCATCTGTCTCGCAACAGCTGTTCCAGATTGTCCCCTCCCACAACCTTCTCTGAGCCTTCGTGCTGCATGCGATCTGGCCATTTAGCCCACGGTGTGCAAAAAAGTGCCGCTCACAGGTAAAACAACCCAACACACTTTGCCTAACGAGTTGCTTAATGTTTCCGCTTCGACAATTTTCAGATATTGCAATAGTTATGGAAATAAAATGCAGTTTTGCTGCGATATTCCATAGAAAAGTTGGTCAGTAATATGTATTTATACCAGAGGCTTGTGCAAGAATTTACCGAATTGCGAATATGGGTAGCAAGGAAGTTTTCGTAGTGAAAGTCGGCAAGGATAATGTGGATGAAGAAAAGAAGAATGTGTAATGGTTTCAGGCCTGCGACCTAATAAGTAAGTGCTACTTATATATATAGTTCATTAACAGTAACTAGAGTTTTAGTTTAGATAGAAATTCAATTCAATGAGTTTCTGACGGTGGTGGCTCATTCTGTAGCGCGCCAGGCACGTAATCTGTAGTTCCCTGGTTCGAGTACTACTTGTGTCAACGTCAAGATTTATTTTAGCAAAACTACCCACCATATCCACGGTCAGTAGAGAACTCTGTAGGGGTAGTAGTGGCAGTCGTGTGCCGGTTAGTCGTACCCTGTGTACGTCGAAGAAGACACTGGATGAGCTTGACTGGAGGTTATCATCTCCCAGCAGCTATTCCAGTGTGTCTCTTAACCTTCATGTAATCTTTCGTACTCTTTGTGACCTTGCTATTTATAGCATTGTGTGCGAAGTGTCGCTAAGAAGTAAAACAACCCAACTTGAGCCTTCGGTTTAATTAATCACCCTGTTTTTTAGGGTAGAAAAGAAATGGTTATACATAGAGCTAAACCTTAACCTCATCACGTAATAAGTATCTGAAAAACAAAAAGTAATTGTCGTCTTAATGTAATCGTAGTTTTGAAATCGCTTCTTAGCCACCATAGTTCCTCGGATAGATTTTGGCACGGCTATGTCATTTAATATCGAAAGAAAAGTTAGTATGATCTGTAGTGCATAAAAATGTAAAGGTAGTGAAAAATATAATGAAAGAAAATTGGATATTACTTTAATATTCATAATTAATGAATTTAACTTGTGATGCGAATGTCAATAAAGTATATCGTGTTGTATTTCTCTTGATGCATCAAAATGAGAAATGAATTCCTCACGCGAAATGAAAAATAAATTAGTTTGATTATTTCAAATTTAGTGGTGGCAACAGATATTTAATAATCTTAAATTTTTAATGTGTAAATAGTTGAAATCGGTTATTAATGTAGTTTCATTTATTTCTGTTTTGTAATTTATTCACGGATAATTTTTTTTAGAATAATTATCAATCGTTAATGTTAATATATTGTAGTTTTGTTAAAATGTAAGTTGCATACAGTAATTACGGTGGACCATTAAATAAATAAAATAAAATAAATAAATACCCCCTCAAGCAGCTGCTTGCCCCTGAGGTCTGACAGGAGCCTGTCAGTTTATATGCCATAGTAGAAGGTCTGAGAGGATGGCAGGACCTCAGCAGATAAACGACACACACAGATCCATGCCTTACCCGGGGCTCGAAAACAGGTCCCTTACGTCACTAGTCAAGCGAGCTAACCACTCGGCCACGGGATGGCATTGTCGACCATTGTGGTGTGTGAAATAGGCTATATATAGTTTACCTGTGTGAGGGTAACTTTCATGGAAATTTTGATGGATCTTACTTTTTATCGTGTGGCCGTGATAGATACACAAACAAACTTTAAATAATTAATATTAACTCTTGTTAGTTGCTTGTTAATGGTCATGTGAATAGAGATGCATAAAATGAAAAGAAATTTCGCGCAAAAAGGAAACGGTCATGTGATAAAAAAAACTCGACGATTTCAAGTCCGAGCAACGCAATCTTTCACTTTTCCTGTTTCTTGTCTCTCCTGAGCAACGCACTCGTCGTTTTTTTTTAGCCCCTCGCACTCCTCCCGCCTTAAGCAAACCATTAAATAACGAAAATCCATAAATATTAGAATATTTTGAACTTGAGAGTAATTTTTTAACATTAATACGTATTAAATTACAAGATTTCTGCACTGATTTATTTTACATGTTAAAAACAGTGCTGAATGCTGTGAATCACAAAGATTCATGCATTATGTATAATAGCTCCGTGATACACAACCTAAGATTATGAATCGTACTTTGTAGTTACCACATACCTAGAGCAAAAACTGCAAAAGTAAGTAACAGATCATATTTAAAAGAAAAATTATAGGAAACGTACTATTGGTAACTGTTTTATTTCAAAAATGCATTTAGAAGTTTAGAAAAACATACGTAAAAGCAATAATGTATAAATTATAACAATACAATCAGCAAGCAACATTAAGCCGTAATGAAGATGGGAAATAAGTAATTTTATGTTAAATTATAAGAGTAAAAATCGTTACGTAAATATTCTCTTAGTTTATGGCTTAACATTAAGCTTTGTGTTTCGGTTTATGTCATCATCTGCTGAAGATTTGAAAACTTTCTGGAGTGTTGGAAAATTGTTAGTTTAAGTTTCCTGTACAAATAATAAGAGTCGGAAGCGTATAGGTAAGGAAGTGTGGCGACTAGAGTAGATGAGAAATAGCATTCAGCACGGTCTGATAAGTGTAGAATTTGATGGGTTTTAAAGTTATTACGTAGTGAAATAAAACTTTGAGGGATAGATTTCGATATAAATATTTAATGGCATCCATTTCACAAAATTGGTTTTCGTGCACTGTGAAGTTGTGTTATGAATTAAGAAAGGCATAATAAGGAAGAAAGAAAATCTTGAAATATTGGTATATTTGTGACAATCAGTCGAAGTAATCGCGCAACGCGAATAGTGTGTTCTGCGAGTTAAACATTCGAAGCTGCGGATCTTGTGCGCTACGTCTGGTTACGTGCGTTTTCTGTCTGCGCCAGAGCGTTGTTCGATGGGACTCGATGCTGTTTGACGGCTAGTTACGGCGTCGCGAGTGCACTGCAGTCGTGCTTCCGTTGTACGATGGAGGGGGGATCGAGGCTGTAACTTCTGAACTGAAAACTATGTAGAATATGCATGTGATCGATAAATGTGAGATAAGATAGAATAAAGATCTCTCTGTATAAGATTGATTTAAATGTTTAATTTGGAACACATTCTTTGAGTGTTTTAAGTGTTAGTAGTTGTTGAATATTTCACGTTATCAGGGGTTTTTGACTTGTGCTTGAAGTAAGAAACTTATATAAGTACGGCCTTATTAGTAAATAAAAACTCCACTCTGAAATATCGGTATGAAATAAGATAATTAATTGTAACAAAGAATATGCATAAAATTTTGAAGAATAAGTAATTATAGTAGAGATCATAGTTAATATCTATTGAAATCTAACAGTATAGTACTGAATATAGATTATAGGAGTTACACAGCTTCCAAGTTTCATCGCCTTTTATAAAAGTTCGAAATGTAGTTAAGATTATAGGAGTTACACAGCTTCAAAGTTTCATCGCCTTTTATAAAAGTTCTAAATGTAGTTAAAAAAATATATTTTCTGTCTGAGTATTTTTGCATAAATAAAAAATTTTATAAGTGAAAATAAAGATGATTGTAGGTAGAAAATCGCTGTTGTACTTAAACAAATTTTGTTCAGTAAAAAAAATTGAAATTTAATATTGACATAAATTTAGTAAGTTAGGTAAATCTGTTAAAGCAGGAAATTTTTGTTTTAATTTCCACAGGTGAAATGTGAAATAAACTTAATGGATAATTATGTTGTTTGTAATCATTTTACAGAATGGGTTATTTGAAGATTTGTCATCTGGAAATCAATGTATACGATGAAAATTTTAAGGGAATGTTTCTGGTTGTGGCCCTGGTTGCATTGCAAAATTGCATGTCTAAAGTCGAATCAAAAATATTTACCATACTATTTTTATGGAAATAAAGAATCGATTTGAAATTTATTGTTGCCATTTATTGCAACCTAACTGCGAAAGTAAAAAGTTAAAATAGCATTTAAAATAAAAGTATTGCTGTTGCCAGATTTCCATTGCAGCCAGGGACCTGATTTCCTAACCAAAATGGGGTCGGACAGGAGGGAACCGCCTAAGAAATTTGGGACCTTTATTTTGGCATTTAGAAATTCCCTAATTATGTGATTGCTGAAGTACGTTGGGAATTACAGAATGCCAAAATCTGATTAATATCTAGAATGAGAGTTTGTCAGGAGATCTGAGAGTGAGCGCGAGTCAGCAATGATCTTTGCAAAACCGGAAATGTTGTAACTGTGATAAATTGTTAGGGGGGGGGGGATGTTAAATAACCTTTAGTGCAGCAAAAAACGTTGTACGATGGGTGTTTTTGTTTCCTATAAGTCGGAAAGTGAATAAATTCTAGAATATGCATTTAATCGTTAAATGTGAGAGAATTAGACTGATTTAAATGGGCAATTTCAATATTATTATTTGTCTATTAAGAGTTATGACCAATGTAATATATATATGGATAATAGTGGGTCAAAACATAGGTTGGTAATAATGGAAAACTTAAGTAATAGCTAAGGGTTTTAATATTATTAGGCTCCTATCAGACCTCTGTGGCAAGCAGCTGCTTGAGGGGGTATTTATTTTATTAATTACATACAAAAATAAAAATATTAACTTTTTTGGCATGAAATAAAATAATTTATTGGTAAAACTTGGGCTGTGTAGAAATATGTGAAGACAAACTAATATAAAAAAAATTATAGATGGTGAACTTTGTTCATTGATAGTTTTCTATGGAATAAACACAATTTAGTAGTTACAGATCTTCGTTGTTTATAACAAGGAATATTACAGAGTTGAAATATGAAAAAAAAAATTTTAAACAAATATATCAGTGAAAGAATAGATGGATAAGAAAGGAAAATCATAGTTCGGTATTGAACTATGATTTTCCTTATCCATCTATTCTTTTTTTTAATATAATAATTTTTTGACAATAGCTACGGAAGGTAGAAATTTAATTATTATTTTAGCATGGTAGTTAAATGTTTGAAATTAGGAAAATTTGGGCTATTGAAATGGAATGATTTGTTGGACTTTATTAACGTTAATATGATATTTAAAAAATAAATGATATGAACCAGAAAATGTGTTCTTTGGAAAGAGAAATTGGATGTTTGTAGACATTGCAAGGTAAGTAATAAAATTTTTTTTTAACTGTTTGAAAATAATTATATCAATCATTGACGGGTCACCCTAGAGTTATATTATTTTTTAAATAAAATTTGAAAGTGGTTGGAGGAAGAGTTAAAAAAACCACAATCAGTCGAAGCTACGGACCTTTGGTAGTAGCGGGAAACGCGATGTGCGCATTAGTCGAAGCAGCGAACCTTAGGTATTAACGCGCCACGCGGTGTGAGAGCGCGTGGCACGCGACGTGCTTAGCTCAGAGAGCAACCATTCGAAGCTGCAGACCTTCCGTGTTGCTCCGCGTCGCCTCGCGCGAGGCGAGATTCCGGTTTTTTGCACCGTAGTTGGAGTCCCTTTAGACGGCGCTCGTTCACGTGCTGCGGACGGTGTCGGCGTCGGCAGTGCGCTGCTCTCGTGCCTCGATGTCCGACGATAGATGGCTCTGCCTGTAGTTGCGAAGGTCGGCACTACTTATGAGAGGACTGAGAGTAAAGGTGTGTATGGCGACGAAATATGTGTGTTGCTGCAGTTTTGTAGTATATTAAAGTTGCTGTCTGCTCAGCCTGCAGTAGTGGCTCTCAGCCAGTTGGATGGCGCGCCTAGTCGTGTCTTCTGCACTCTCGTGCCGCAGCTGGCCCATTGCTGGCACGGCCGTGTGTCGTTGCAGTGAAGTGTGGCCAGAGGAAATGAAGTTGGGGTTTCCTGCCATTTTTCCTAGACGCAAGTGATCTCTCGATTGCGCCTCCTCGCCGCCGACCTATATGGTCGTGTGGATGACGTGAGTGCGAACCGTGTAATCGTTGCGAGTCTAACCCGTATTAAAAAAAGCTAAATCAGTGATGGGCGCGTCGTTGCTACGTGCCCAGCCGCCCTCGGGCGGTCTGAAGAAGTCGCCTCGTGCGACCGTAGGAAAGAAGCTACCTGGTTGATCCTGCCAGTAGTCATATGCTTGTCTCAAAGATTAAGCCATGCATGTCTAAGTACATGCCTAACTAAGGCGAAACCGCGAATGGCTCATTAAATCAGTTATGGTTCCTTAGATCGTACCTTACTACTTGGATAACTGTGGTAATTCTAGAGCTAATACATGCAGCAGAGCTCCGACCTTCGGGGACGAGCGCTTTTATTAGACCAAGACCAATCGGACCTCGTGTCCGTATCCCATGGCGACTCTGTATAACTTTGGGCTGATCGCACGGTCTCGTACCGGCGACGCATCTTTCAAGTGTCTGCCTTATCAACTGTCGATGGTAGGTTATGCGCCTACCATGGTCGTAACGGGTAACGGGGAATCAGGGTTCGATTCCGGAGAGGGAGCCTGAGAAACGGCTACCACATCCAAGGAAGGCAGCAGGCGCGCAAATTACCCACTCCCAGCACGGGGAGGTAGTGACGAAAAATAACAATACGGGACTCTTTTGAGACCCCGTAATTGGAATGAGTACACTCTAAATCCTTTAACGAGGATCTATTGGAGGGCAAGTCTGGTGCCAGCAGCCGCGGTAATTCCAGCTCCAATAGCGTATATTAAAGTTGTTGCGGTTAAAAAGCTCGTAGTTGGATCTCAGTTCCAGACGGGCGGTCCGCCTAACGGTGGTTACTGCCTGGCCTGAACAGCCAGCCGGTTTCCCTAGATGATCTTCACCGGTTGTCTTGGGTGACCGGCACGTTTACTTTGAAAAAATTAGAGTGCTCAAAGCAGGCGTGACGCCTGGATAATGGTGCATGGAATAATGGAATAGGACCTCGGTTCTATTTTGTTGGTTTTCGGAACACGAGGTAATGATTAAGAGGGACAGACGGGGGCATTCGTATTGCGACGCTAGAGGTGAAATTCTTGGACCGTCGCAAGACGAACTACTGCGAAAGCATTTGCCAAGAATGTTTTCATTAATCAAGAACGAAAGTTAGAGGTTCGAAGGCGATCAGATACCGCCCTAGTTCTAACCATAAACGATGCCAACCAGCGATCCGCCTGAGTTCCTCAAATGACTCGGCGGGCAGCTTCCGGGAAACCAAAGTGTTTGGGTTCCGGGGGAAGTATGGTTGCAAAGCTGAAACTTAAAGGAATTGACGGAAGGGCACCACCAGGAGTGGAGCCTGCGGCTTAATTTGACTCAACACGGGAAAACTTACCCGGCCCGGACACTGGAAGGATTGACAGATTAAGAGCTCTTTCTTGATTCAGTGGGTGGTGGTGCATGGCCGTTCTTAGTTGGTGGAGCGATTTGTCTGGTTAATTCCGATAACGAACGAGACTCTAGCCTACTAAATAGGCGTTCCGATCACTCCAGTCGGACGTTCTTCTTAGAGGGACAAGCGGCGTTTAGCCGCACGAGACAGAGCAATAACAGGTCTGTGATGCCCTTAGATGTCCGGGGCCGCACGCGCGCTACACTGAAGGAATCAGCGTGTGATCTCCCTTTCCGGCAGGAATGGGTAACCCGTTAAACCTCCTTCGTGATAGGGATAGGGGCTTGTAATTGTTCCCCTTGAACGAGGAATTCCCAGTAAGCGCGAGTCATAAGCTCGTGTTGATTACGTCCCTGCCCTTTGTACACACCGCCCGTCGCTACTACCGATTGAATGATTTAGTGAGGTCTTCGGACTGGCGCTCGGAGCGGCCTCCTGGTCGCGCCGGCGTGCCGGAAAGATGACCAAACTTGATCATTTAGAGGAAGTAAAAGTCGTAACAAGGTTTCCGTAGGTGAACCTGCGGAAGGATCATTAACGACGGTGTCCTTCTTCGGGAGGTTCCGCCGACCCTCCTCAGTCCCAAACTGAGTGTAGGAGAAAGTCTCGCCGTCTATGGCGGCGAGCGGGTGACTGGACTATTGGTCGCTCTGTCGAACGCTTTTACCCTCCTCGGTGTCATACCGAGTGTAGGAGAAAGTCTTGCTACCGTAGGAAGCAAGCGGGTGACTGGACTATTGGTCGCTCTGTCGAACGCATTTACCCTCCTCGGTGTCATACTGAGTGTAGGAGAAAGTCTCGCTGCCTACGGCGGTGAGCCGGTGACTGGATTATTGGTCGCTCTGTCGAACGTACTTACCCTCCTCAGTGTCTTGCTGAGTGCAGGAGAAAGTCTCACTGCCTACGGCGGTGAGCGGGTGACTGGACTATTGGTCGCTCTGTCGAACGCTTTTACCCTCCTCAGTGCCATACTGAGTGTAGGAGAAAGTCTTGCTACCGTAGGCTGCAAGCGGGTGACTGGAGTATTGGTCGCTCACCCTCCTCGGTGCTATACCGAGTGTAGGAGAAAGTCTCGCTGCCTATGGCGGCGAGCGGGTGACTGGAATATTGGTTGCTCTGTCGAACGCTCTGTCCACGAGAGCACGATGTATGAGGGTGCCTAGTCCCCACCGCCCGAGTTGGTGCGGTCGAGGGGGTGCCGTCGGTCTTCCCGGCGGTGCTAGGTTCCAAGAGGTCTCGTTGTTCTACGCGACCCGCCCTCCGCGTGCTTCTCGCCCACACGTGCTGGCGGGAAAGTGAGCTGTGAGGGACTCCGAGCCCCGTCGCCTTCGGGCGG